>OZ023161.1:20177852-20245352 GCA_963678695.2 Diplodus puntazzo
GCATCTTTTCAGCGCAATAGCAGGAGCTTTGCACGTTTTAACCAGGTCATCACAACACGTAAATGCATCACTACTGCCTAAAGCTGCAACAACCAGTCGAATAATCGCTCAATCTAAATAAGAAAAATGTGCCAACATCTTTTGATTATTTAATTCAGCTGACATTTTTTTAAGCAAAACATTTAAAATTTGCTGCTTCCAGCTCCTTAAATGTGAGGATTTGCTGCTTTTCTTGTTTTTATGACTTTGAACGAAGAATCTTTGGGTTTTGGACTGTTGGTTGGACAAAAGAATGTAAGTATTTTTAAAGTGATTATGTTGCAGTTTCTCTGTTAGAGAACCTTCCAGACTTCCCAAATCGCACTTTTTGTTTTAGCTGAGCACCTTTAAACATGAGAACTTTTTTGTAGTCAATACCAGGGCACCATCTGTCTATCTCACACATTACTGCTTCTTGGTAAAATCTGACAAGCAAACAGACATGGCTGCTAAGGCTAATAGTGATCTTGGGTGTAGCTGCAGCTTATCAGATATCTGTCTTATCTGATCCTCCCACTGTAGTTCTCTGAGAGGAGTATCTACGTGCTGGCTCAGTGGTGTCTGTGCTTGAATAGAAAATGCAGTTCAGCAGTGAAGTGTCCTCAAGACCTTCAGATCTAGGGGTAAGTAAAATCACTGAACCTCGAAACCTGGAGTCTTGAGGTAAACTCAATCAGACACAGTCTTGAATTCCATGTCGCACAAAAAGCATAGGTCATAAACGTGATTTATGCCATTAATAACCTTTCTCGGAGTAGTATGTAGCCACATGTCTTGTTTAACAGGAAATTACAGTGTGTGTTGTTTTAGGAGATTGTTGTAGCAGCTCACTGAGGTGACCCTCGGAGTGCCAAACTGAGACTTTGTAGGGGATGGAGAGGCTTAATCAATTAAATCCAGCAGGCTGCAGGCTGACAGAACAGCAGGAAGAGGAGAAGGCACACAGTGCAACACAACAAGAGTGAGTCTGATCAACTGTTGGAGAAAGAACTTCACTTTCCAGCAACTGGACCCTCGAGACAACAGGTGAACATCATCATTTTAACTGTCTTACGTGGAAATTTGAAGCTTTAGACTGGATTTGGGAGGATTTTGGTTTATGGTGCACCCGTCCAACCGTTGCTCTAAGAGGTGACAACAGCAGAATTAGTTCTGCGTGCGTCCTGCTGTTCATGCACTCTACTCTTTGTGCAAATTTAAGGCTTTTTGGTGCTTTTCAGCCTCCATAGAATTGCAAATTAAATGTATTTTAGTCATCTATTCATCCATCACATACAAGTGGGTAGACCTACAGTTTTTTTCATCCCAGCTTCCTGTTTCTCTGTTCACTAAAGATAAACGTTTGTGTTTCTTCTCTTGAGGTGTTTCATGGATTGTTTCCTCGAAATGCAGTTTTATTCAGGAGCTTGTGTCTCATTAAATATTTACCCAGATAAATAGAAGAAATGTTATCCCATTAGCAGGGCTGCTTGTGTTTACACTCTCTGAGCGCGCATTGCTTTAATCCAGTTTCACTCTGGGCAAGTGAATGGACAGTTTTACCGCTGCACTTGCATTCCAGAGGGAGATGACTCGTTTTTTGCAGACGTCTTGGCTCACAGAAACGTGACTAATTTCAGAACCCGTTCATCAACAACTGTTAATTTGCATCAGTAATCTCATGCGCAGATCACAGTATGTGCAGTCTGCAGCATAAAGTAAAAACAGTCCCCTAGATGTGCAGCGTGCTGAAATTCAGTGGCAGCTAGGTCATGCATAATTCAAATTTCTACATATCTGTTATTTTACAGTGGTAATATTATAGTTTTAATTAGTTTTTATTTAGTTATCTATTTATTTTGCACACTAAAACAAAGCAGCAGAACTATAACAACTAATGAAATGAAAGCAAAACGTGCACACCTCTAAAGGGTTATAGAACAAATCTCACCTCCACAAAAACAAGCAAACGAGCAGCCACAGGAACCAGAGAGGCAGATATCAGATAATGCATTATACCGTTACATTTGTTACACTGTTTATAATAGAAGTAATTTGTTTCTGTTCTCCAGATTCATCTTATTAGATGCAAGGTTACTGTTTATCTATAGTCCAGGTGCAGCAGATGGAGGCCGCGTTAAGGGATTACTGTAACTCCTTTAACAGTCTGCAGTCAAGTTCGCCATCCGATTATAGTTCTCTGTCCTCCATTTGGGGAGGAGGGTGGAGGGAGGCAGAGGAGAGGAGCTCTGTGCAGCTCACAGCTCCACAGTCCGGCCTCAGAGTCACATGCGCTCTGTGCTGCCGCTGCAGCTGACTGGATACCTGCCTCGACTGTCTGGACTGCACACACACACAGTGACTGGAGGAGGTGTTGTGGATGCAGACGGTACGCAGCTCTGTGAGAACACACCTTAGGTATCCATTCAGTCTGCCATGCTGATCACATGGTGGTATTTATACCTCGCAGCTCGGAGCATCGCAGAGAAATGCAAGTATTGCCGCTGTTTTTGTGTGTGTGTGTCTGTGGCTGCTTGTCTTTTCAAGGTGAACTCTGAGGAAGACTAATGCGTGGGACGGAGCTCAGCCTGTGAGATTACCTTTTTTACTTGTAATGGACGTAGATTTCATGGAAGTCATGCTTCCATTAGTGAGATGAACGTCAGGCTTAATTTGCAATCCCTCTACGCTCAGAATGTCTATGCTGTTTCTCGAATGCAGTATTTATGAAGTTCGAGCACGCAGTTCACTTTCTCGATGCAGGACTGTTCTCTCAGTTGTGACTGTTTGTGTGTGTTTGTCACGACAGTCCTTCCTAAACAGGAACACTCTTCTCTTTTCTCCTCTCTCTCTCCTCAGCATTTAAAATGGCCTCAATCCTGCAGAAGCTGATCACCCCACTGTTCAGTGGTCCTCCTGAGCCCCCCAGGAATAAAGTGACAGTGGTGGGCGTGGGCCAGGTTGGCATGGCCTGTGCTGTCAGCATCCTGCTCAGGGTAAGAGCCCCCCTGCCTCTCGCCTCTGCTCAGATTACATGCCTGCCTGCTGGTGGCACAGGACGGGGTAATACCCAGGATCCTCCTAGACTGACATTGGATTACTGACCTCTTGGTGTCTGAGCTAGCTTTTATCCCTTTACTGTCCTTGTTAAGGTTTGGTGACAATGACAGAGAAATGGACTTGTCACCAAGAGGGAAAATCCACAATGACTTTCTGCTAAAGTAGTCCAACCTGGCTTCTCTTCCTCCTCCTGTTTCCAGAGTAACAAATCATTTTAATTAAATGTTCTTGTAGGGACAGTAGCAAAGGTCATTGGTAGGTAAACAAGAAAATATAGATTTATGATCAGGTTTTCATTTGATATGTGACCAGGCGTACACGTTCATCCTGTTTTGCCATCTGTCTCTTTGAGACAATTCGCATATAAGATAATATTATTTCAGTAATTTGCCATAATGTATGCTCTATATTTAACTGATTGTCATCTTTGTAGAAGCGGTATAAAATACAAACAAGTTCACATATTAAGTGATTGCTTGCTTTTTGAATCACACCCTCTCTCATAAAAACTGAATATTTGTATAGTGTAGCAGTGCAGCATGTGATTGGCCTATTACCACCATAAAGCCTGTGGTGTGACAAAGTCTAATCTAATCTAATCTAACAAAGATATGAAATGAAAAACATTATTGTAGCCATTCCAAATTTAAGAATGACGGGGCCTAAGTGGGAATCAGAAATCTTCTGGGGTCACTGAAACACACAATACTAAGGTGATTAGTAGCATTTCCCTAAAATGTTTTTTATTGTATATACATAATAATACTATGTGAGCATGGGCCTACAGCAAACCAGTGAGAAAACTTTGTAAAAATGTACAAACATTTGGAAATTGGAATTTATTCAGTGTAAATGACCTCACAAGGCCCACCTGCAGTAACTTCGAGAATCACTGTTCTGTTTCTATGTTGGTTCTGGTATCGTCATTTTTTTCAAACAATCCCAAGTCCCTACCCCAACAGTGTGTCTATGTTGTATCTATATATTTAGTCCCTAAAAACAGGCAGCTTAAACTTCTTTATTGGGGTGAGTTCAACTGAAAGAACGAGTATGTTGCTGAATGAGTGGATTCTGGGGTGACTCAGCTTTGTGTGCGTCCTTCTGAACTCTCCTTGCCGTCTGCAGGAGCTGGTGGATGAACTGGCCCTGGTGGATGTGATGGAGGACAAGCTGAAAGGAGAGATGATGGACCTGCAGCATGGCAGCCTCTTCCTCAAAACACCCAAAATAGTTGCAGACAAAGGCAAGTCTATACCTCAGATGTGCCAAAGAAACTCAATCTCAACACAGTTCATGTATTTGCAGGATGCAGAAAACGTGCAAACATCGTGACCAAACCATTTTTTTTCCCATATTGGCATTAAAATGTAATACCTTTATTTCTATAGAAGTCTCAATCTCAGAACTTTTTAACTGTGATGACGAATCTCTCCTTCTTCCCCGTTGTCTCTCAGACTACTCTGTAACAGCAAACTCCCGCATCGTGGTGGTGACGGCAGGAGTCCGTCAGCAGGAGGGAGAGAGCCGGCTGAACCTCGTCCAGAGGAACGTCAACATCTTTAAACACATCGTCCCTCAGATCGTCAGATACAGCCCCGACTGCATCATCATCGTGGTTTCCAACCCAGGTGAGTCTAACGCACACTTGTTCATTCTTTCTGGCAAACAGCGATCATCCTCTTAACATCATTACTTTTCATCAGTTGATGTGCTGACTTATGTGACCTGGAAACTGAGCGGCCTTCCCAAGCACCGCGTCATCGGCAGCGGCACCAACTTGGACTCGGCACGCTTCCGCTTCCTGATGGCCGACAAACTGGGAATCCACGCCAGCAGCTTCAACGGATGGATCCTGGGAGAGCATGGAGACACCAGCGGTGAGGACTTGTGGGATTTCTGCCTAAGTGTTACTGGATACAGACTGTGACTGTGTGGAGGTTGATGGTCTCACCGGTGTTTCAGTGCCTGTGTGGAGCGGGACAAACGTGGCTGGAGTCAACCTGCAGACGTTAAACCCGGATATCGGCACCGACTGCGATGATGAGAACTGGAAGGAAACCCACAAGATGGTGGTGGACAGGTAGGTCAGACACGTCTGCTCACGTACGTCTGGTCTCTTAAACATTAAGCCATATAGCCCTCCTCTGTCTCATAAAACAAGTATTGCATTGGTATGAAAACAGGGCATTTTTTATAAGGATTAAAATCAGTGAGATCATCTTACAGTCAATGACTTTGCATAAATATCAATTTAAATTCAACACACTCTCCTTCCGTCTCCCTCTGGCTGCTGTCGCTCTCATCTTGACAAAAACAACAAATCTGCTTCTAAGAGTTTATTTCTAGCGCTTCTCTTCCACAGTGTTACCACCGAAACAAACTGACTCTAATAAATCCAAACATGAATGAACATGCAACATGTTTTGTGTCTCAGCGCATATGAGGTGATCAAACTGAAGGGTTACACCAACTGGGCCATCGGTCTGAGTGTAGCTGACCTGACGGAGAGTCTCATCAGGAATATGAACAGGATTCACCCAGTGTCCACCATGGTGCAGGTAAAGCCTGCTCACACACAGTCATTCCCACTATTTGTTGCATCTCTAAAGGTCCCATATTTTAGAAAGCAAGATTGTCATGTCTGTTCTGTTTATAATGTAGGTTATTTGTTTTATAAATACTGTAAAAGTATAAAAACCCTCAATAAGAAAACACAGCCTGTAATCAGAAACTGCCTTTAAACGAGCCGTCAGGACTTCTGTAAGCTTCTGATGTCACAATTATACTGACACCGCCATCAGTTCCT
Source organism: Diplodus puntazzo (assembly GCA_963678695.2). Lineage (NCBI taxonomy): Eukaryota > Metazoa > Chordata > Actinopteri > Spariformes > Sparidae > Diplodus > Diplodus puntazzo. The sequence goes on from OZ023161.1 coordinate 20,183,737, forward strand.
GCTCAGGCCTGTAAGTGCTGACCAATCAGACAGCGATATGATTAATAATACATGCTTTACAGAAGAATCTTCTGTTACGTAGGTGTGAAATTAGTGAGTTGCGTTTAGATTCGAATTGTGACTCACAAACTTTCATTTTTGGGGTTCGGTCTTTTTGAATATGAACATAAGAATTTCTTTTTATTCTCTCTCTGCTGACACTTTTCTGTTTTGGGGATGTATATTCTTACACCGACAGTAAGACTGTTGTTCGCTGTGTTCAGGGAATGTATGGAATCAGTGACCAGGTGTATCTGAGTCTGCCCTGCGTGCTGAACAGCAGAGGCGTGTCCAGCGTGGTCAACATGACCCTGACAGATGACGAGGTGGCTCAACTGCAGGCCAGTGCCAACACGCTGTGGGACATCCAGAAGGACCTGCAGGACATCTAACTGAGCAGCAGGGGGCGCTGTAGCTGCACCTTCCTGACTGCTCATCACCTACATCATTATCACTGTGCAGTCACTAAAACACCACACAGCTCCACCGTCTACACCTTCAGCCCACTGCCCTCTGTAGATTCACAGGCGTTGTTAAATACCCTCAGATGTTGCTGTAGGTTTCAGTTTGTACACGTCTGCACACTGGAGATGAAACGTTACATCAGCTGAGTCAAGCGCTGCCCTGACTCATTTGTCCTCGACTGTGCTGCAGTGTGGGAACACTCATGTCACTCTGATGCGTAATAAAGTTTGCTGTTGCCCAAACAGGAAGTGCATGTGTTCAGTTATTCAGTGTGAAAGTGAAAGCAGCTACACAGTATTTATTAACCATTTTCATCTGTTGCAACTTTACAACAACTGGTTTATAAAGAATTTTATTGTTCACAGTGAAATAAAAGGTTTAATTAACTATACATGTACCATTTATTGAAGGTGCAATATGTAAGAATTGGACACCTGTCAAATTTAAACTCAAAACGAATCGTGGGCTGCATATCACCAAAATAACAGTTGCTAACTGTAGCCACCTTGGCTCATTAGCCCAGTTAGCCTTGCAGCTAGGGGTTTAGACTGGGAGCTCAGGGACGGGGGGAATGTTATGCCATTTTTCCACCAGCACATTTCTGTTTACAGAATGAATATATAATATGTCTCACTTCTCCTTATCCATGTCCAATGGGCTATTTGAGGGGGGATGCTATTTCCCCTGTCCATTCCCTCGTAGCGGACGGGGGTAGAGGGGTTGTTTAGTTCAATATGTTCGTCTAGTCTGTCTGACTCATTGATCTTTTATCTGACGGATGTTTGTAACAGTTTGAATCTATGACCCCAATTGTGGCTCCATGATGAATCCATCCCCCTGTCCTAAACAAACAAATCACCTACTGTCTATGTCCATCCTTAAATATCTATATGGACAGCCAGCATGGGCATCAGGTTTGCAAGGGAATGCAGACATTGATCACATGTAGGGGAAACATTGATGAAGACGACGCTAAATATCCTCACAGTTGATGTTTCCTGTCCTAAATCTAACAGGTCTGAAATTGAAAAGCAGCAGAAGTTGTTGAAACGGTAAACAGAAAATGCTGGTTTAATTAACAAATTTAGTTTTATCTGGATTAAAAGCTCGACTCCGCTACCTGTCAGCTGCTGACCTTTGTTTGACCGAGTCATGGCTGGTTCAGGCTGCCGTTTCCAATAAGACTCACTGAGCCGCCTCTCCCTCGGCGTAGACAGTGTGATGATGAATGGTGTTTAGCATGGTGTTAATCACTGGTGGGGTGTGAATGACTTAATTGTTGCCCCAAGCTAACAGACTGTTTTTTGTTTTTTTTCCTTAATCGATAACAATATGTAGGACTGTGAAGGGAAGTCCATCCATTTTGAGGATTCTGCAAGTTCATTCATGAGTAGGAGATGTGATGGTTCAAGTCCAAAAATAAATAAACAACTGGTGGCATTTAACAGTCACAGCTCACAAACAAGGGAGTTTTATTCATACAGTACGTTTAATGAAATAATGAACTATACTACAGTGAAAAGTGACACAAAACATGATGAATACAAGAAAATAACTTGTGGTGAGCACGTCAAAAATAGTTCAAATCAATTCTTGTTCATCTGAGTACTTGTCTGGATTGCCTCCACCTGAGGAAGAAAATACATGGGGAAAAAAGGTTCAGTTAAAAACATAAAGTTGCTCAGATGTTGGTGAAGCAGAGTGTTGGAAATAACTCTCGGGGTTTTACCTTCTTCCACGGCTCGCTGCAGCAGCTCCAGAAGAATCGATGACAAAGAAAACCCGCGTCCATCACTGCTCAGGTTGTGACTCACTGCAGACCGATGAAGACGTTTAATAAAGGAAACCAGATACAAAACCAAGAACCATGAAAGAAAACAAACATAGTGGAGTCATGTTTGCCTGTCGTTTTTGTAGCTTTTTTAAAATCTTCAGCAGTCTCTAACATATGTGACTTTAGGCAATGTAATGTCAGAGTCGTTGAGGTCAGAGTAGATAAAGATAGATAAAGGTGGAAAAAATCCCCATCATAGGGCAGAGTCACAATAACGTTTACTGACCAAGTAACAGCCGTCCAAACGACACATCCACTACTTCAACGCCATGTCACTCAAATAATGTCAATAACACATCTGCATCTCAGTTTCACTTGACAGGTAACATTTCTTTAGTGAAAACTATTTTCATAACTTATTTGACAAATTCTTCTTTTGAAAAGTGACGGGAACAAAAATCCAAGTGGCGGACTCAAGTCCTCAGAGTCCTCAGTGTAAATCACACCTACGGTTGTGTTCAAGTCAATAAAAAAAGTTCAAAGTTCAATAAAAAGCACTAGTTAATCATTAACAACCTTTAATGAAGCCAATAATAGTAAACTTGTAACCCCCTTTTAAAGGATCACTTATTATGAAGTGGTAAACTTTACATTACCAATAATAATACCACACCGCTGCTTACAGGACATTTTCTATCAGCTGCAGGGCTTCACTACACTCACCTGAATGTAAAGTGTCTCCTTCCTCTCGGTTGGTGCGCTCCAACACTGAGCGGTGTCCCTCTGTAACAGATCAGCATTCAGCAGCGTTTAATTCAACCAGGCAGATCAAAACATAAAAAACAGTTTTTAAATTTCCTGCGCTAATTCTTACGTGCTCCTTTCAGGTATAAGATGGCCTGAGGAGTCCAGTTTCTCCGCTGAACAGTGACAGAAAATAGAAAACAGTTCTGTCTCAGAATTATGTTTAAATTCATCTTAAACATTTAAGAGAAAAAATCCACTTCGACCCACCTGTGGTGCACTCCAACACTGGCTGACCAATGTCACCACAAGTAATGAGACAATTAGAGACATTGGTGAATCCTGTAATGACATTTAATTCAATGTAAAATAGCACAAACAGTGCAATTCATGATTACAGAAATAAAAGAGGAGAAACAACAACCCACATTTTTTAATAAATAGCAGTTATAAGCAGATATGAGGACGTTTTCATATGTTGATTATTGTAAAGTGTCAACAAATATAACTTCTCTGTGAGGAACTATTTTTATATTATTGTAATAGTTGTTTTTTTACTACATTACACGCCAACATCCACTCTTGAGAGTTAGCAAAAATAGAGTCTTATTTCTGCTGACAACCACACAACAATGTGTTATTAACAGTATATAATTTTTGTATACTTATTATAAAGGCTAAATGTATTTAATTTTGATTTTAAATGTAACATAATCTCAAGAGAAATGCTGAGGACTGCTGCCTTGGATGTTTTAGGGAAAGATAATAATAATAATAATAATAATAATAATAATAATAATAATAATATGATAAAAATAACTTACTGTTTAATTGATGGGTTGCTCTCCTGCAGGCTGCAGCTTGTCTTTGATTTGTGGTTCAATCCTCCTCTGCTGTCACATTATAAAGAAAACAAAGCAAACCACCTCATTAAACAGCTGGACTGATGAGCATGACAGGTAGTTTAATTACGTCACGTTGAGAGTGACAGGTGTTGTTGGACGTGTCACTGCTCGTTAATCAGAGACACATGAGCGAGAGATTTAAACTTTTCTGATCAGCAGAGTCTCTTCGCAGGGTCAGCGCCCGGTGACGTCACCGCTGAGGTTTTTTATGAATGAAGCTGATGTGATGACAGCACATCAGTGAGAATGTGGGTGTAGACACCTGTGTCAGGTCGGTCCATGTGTTGATGGTTTCCATAATAAGCTGACAATCAAAGCAACATGAGTGTGTGTGACAGAGAAGGAGAGAGAGAGCGCCTTAATGGTTAACGGTAAATAATGACAATATTTTCCTTTAAGATGTTATTCAAGCCTTTTTCTAACTATTTACTTGAAATGTCACATTATTCACTATATAAGTGGTGTGTGAATTTTTAGATTTGCTTTTTTTTTGGCTACACTGTCCTTCATTATTGACGTTGCACTGCTGTTGTAATATACTCACTGTTTTATGTTTATTACTGTATCCTTGTTGTTTATAAGGTATTAATCTTTTTTTTTTCTTGAGTTATTCACACATGACTGTTCGATTGTTGTGCTTTTGGTGGGTGCTATCCAAAAAAATTAATAATGACTGCTATGTTTTACTGTTTGCACACAGTTTTAACTGTTGACAAAAACTTTAATAATTACATAAAGACTTTGATATGTAGTTAATTCTGCGGAACTGTTTTTAAATGCTTACTGTACATACCAATCAAAAAATGCTAAAATGGCTGACTGAAGTGTTAAAATAGAATGCTAATACTATTATCAGTACATGAAATGAGAGACTAAGCGGATGAACAAAGCTTCTTTTAATTATCAAAAGCATTTTTTAATAAAAATGCTACATGAACTGAAACTTTTACCCATCTAACTCAACTAAAATTGCTGGATTTGTGAGAGAACACAAAGGCTCTTTGTTAAGAAGGACACTTAAGCAATGGGAGTTAGTACACACAGTACTTTAAACCAGGGTTATTACACTGAAATACTGGGTGGCATAAAAATCTGATCTCTGTAGCGAAAAAAAATATAAAAACACATTTATAAAAGACACACTTTATTTCAAGTATGCACTTACAAAAGTTACAGTAAAACATCTCCATAACAAACCTCTTCAAACTTTTCCACAGTTCAGGTTCAACATTTAGCTCAACAGTATTTATTTTAACGTACAAAATTCCAGGAAGGACTCAAAACAAAAAGCTCTCAGCGACGGTCGAGGCACACGATCTGGCGAAGTGGACGCTGTGAAGAGCTCCCGACTCTCCGTTGAATTAATCCAGTGGTCCCAAGTTATCAGTCCATAAATATCAGACTGGAATGATACAAAACGGGAGACCTGCTTCCAGCTTTTGAAATGCAAACAAGAACAAAACAAAAAAATCTCTTCGTAGCGTCGTCCAAGTCGGATAGAAAAAACATCATGAAGTCAGTCAAACGTCCGCAGGTACAGTTGTGTCTTTTGTGCAGGGAAATGTTTCGGATTCACAGTTCTGGAGTGGCAACGACCAAAATATACAGTCACTAATAGAGACTATGATAAATACTAAAACTCTCCTCCGGCTCAAAACCTGCCCTCTGTTATACCATATTGTTGCTCTCCCCAATCTTATCCACCAGCTGGAAGAGAAAAACAGAACAATCCACAGTTAGTTTTTACCACTTACACTGATCCAGATTAAAAAAAACACAAAGAAAAAACTTAAGATCTCTGTGAAAAAGTTTGACACCAAAACATTTCAACAGCTGAAGGTCTAAACAATTTTAAAGGGTAACTTTGACATTTTTCAACCTGAACACTATTTCCTCAAGATTTTTCTTTTTGTTCAAGTGACAGTTTCAGTAGTTAGTCCAGTGTTGAGTGAGACTGCTACAGCTGCAGGCACTTCTAACTTCTGACTGGCAATGAAACGCACCAATTCCATTTGATCAGTGAGGAAAAAGAAAACCTGCCTACTTTTCATAAAACAAGGTGCTTTACTTTGCCTTTACAAAAGCACTGACATCAGGGTTTCTCTTTCAAATTGGGATTCTTACGTATTTTTGTTGCTCTGGACAGTAGCCAGGCTGTTGCTGTTGTTAACACTGTCTTTGTTGAATAATATCCTTCCCTATCACTATTGCCAATGACACCGGACTCCAGTTGCAGAAACAGATTTTATCACATTCAAAAACAAGAGAAAATTTTCTTGTATTGTCTTTTGACTTTCCAACAATCAACAACTCTGGTTTGGTTGAAATAAACCTTTAACTCACTCGTTAGATTTCAAAATATCAGGAGGGGAGGAAAACAGATGGGAAAACGTCGCGTAAAACCAGAATATTTTATTTAAAACTAATTGATTGAATTAAAGGCTTAAACCAACCAAATAAGAATTCTTCCTTTTAATTTTCACAGTTCCAGTTTTTGATGTTCATTTAAGTGTATAGAGATGAAACAGAACTTGAGAGCATGATGTTGACACAATCAGATATCGTTTAAGACTAAGACAAGATTTGGAAACCACTGAAAAGGAAGTTTTCCATTAAGACTTTTACGTTTTGATATTGGATCCTGGACACTGACAGTCTTCATAAACTTACAAAGGTCTCACACAGACAGCCGCCTCTAAGAGAGGAATCTCATGAGGCCGTTTTTAATACAAGGGAGACACTGTTATCAGCCCAGACAAGAGAGCGACTGCCAGCTCTAACATTTCAGTTCAAGTCCTCCTATCGGTGTTTGTAATTATCTTTTCTAAATCCATACAGATTCTTCCAAAGCTTTCAACTGCATCACTCAGTCTGGATCTGCTGAAAGCTCTGGCAAAACCTAGTTAGTTTGCTTTGTCAACATACCAGGATGCACCAAAACAGAAGTTAAAAAAACTCCCTTTAAAAGTAAAATACATAAAATACTTCACAAGGACTGAGACAGAAATGACTAAATAGTTGTCTCAAGCTAGTTTTCTGTCTCAAATCATTTATATTTTGCAAATTTCAAATCACCGATTGTAATGAAATACTTACTGAACTGATCCCTGGTAAGCTGAGCAAAACGCCGAGCACAGGAACTCGTCTGATGAAGCCGACTGCCACCGGGAAGAATCCCCTGTTAATGAGAGCGTCAATAAGTTGAGACCAGAAATGAAGACTAGTTCAGGATAGCAGTGATAAGGAGACTGTTTTATTTCTGTTTGAGCTGACCTGAATAAAAGGAAGAACCCATAGATCTCCAGAACAACTCCAATAATCGGCCAGCCGATCAGAACCACAAACACTCCTCCCAGAAAGAAGGTGGTGGCTTTCGCTTTGTGTCTCTGGAAGAAGAATCTGAATGTTCGCTCCAGGCCGATGACGAAGGAAAGGCCTGAGACAAACAGAATCTGCACAGAAAGAAAAAGACGGACAACACGATCATGGATGTAACACATCTCACAGATCATATGAGGGAGATGTTTGTTGATAGAATTATGGATCAACTCACATTTCCAATGGCGAGGAGAGCTTTATCAAAAAACAGCATCATCCCAAAGAAGAGGAAAAATACACCGAACCCCGTCAGTCCCATCCCAATTTCTGTGGGATTTAAGAACGAAACACTTATAGCTGTAACATCACACATCATAAACTGTAGTAAAAACAGAGCAGATGCAGACACTAATATCATCACAAACAAAAACTACAGGAAGTAGGAACAGGACTGCATTAACAAAAACCAACTTTAATATTCAGTATGTGTGAGTGAGACTAAATAGGTTTTGCCACGTTGTTTATATTCACACAGCTATCTTTTAAATATCTCTGGCTGAATCAGATTATTGTGGACAATGTTGCAAATCACTGCGTATGACTGCCAAATCACAATATTGTTTTTTTTAAACTGATCAATGCATCTATGTGATAAATGACATAAATAAATGATTTAATGTGTTTGATCTTGTGACATTCTTGTGTGGTTACTGAACCAATACACAGTTTTAAATGGGGTTTTTTGCCAACTCTTAAAGGTGCAGTATGGAGTTTTGGTGAGGACATTTCAATAGTTTTTCACTGACTGATTTTGTTCACGCTCAAACAAACTAAATAACAAACTCTCTTAGTTTTCATGACTGAAAGAAATGAATAAACAAACTGACCTTGCCGGACAGCACAATTGCATACTTTTTAACTTTGTTTATATTTTGCAGCTGTGACACCTTTCTAGCTTCAAACAGTGTTCTGGGGACCTTATTTATTTTCTTTAGTTAGTTACAGAACAAATAAACATTTTTCTAAGTTTTTTAATATTGCAAATACACTTACAATCTATTATTCATCATGGTCAAATTATGAAAGTTAAATTAAGACATGCTAACACTTTCATGCTAACATTACATTATTTTATCAGCTACATTTTCACATTAAAAGATGAATCGAAACTGGTTTTGTAACCTGTTGATTTAAGTAATAAATAACAATTACTATGTAAACAGCTTAAGATAATATGTATAAACCAACAGTTATTAATTGAAAGGTTCTTTGGAGATAATAAATGACTAATTTTTCCAATTTATCCTTAGTTATTTCTTCTTTTTAAAACGGTGACGTACGGCTACATGACGTAGCATCGCTCTCAGCCAATGGCGTTTGAGCTGCTAACCTCATACATTTAGCTAACCCCGGGCTTTACACACAAACAAACACTGTAAAGACAAAGAACAGCGTGAAAGATGACCCGGTCTTACTTTGTGAATCCGTGAGTGAAATCATTTTGGCAGCAGCAGGAGGATTTATCAGTTCACTCAAAGCTCGTGACGACTCTAACCTGCTTCTTTGGCTGTTAGCGCTAACTAACTGAAGCTACAGGAGCAGCGATGAAGGCAAAGCTAGCGGTTCGCTGCTACGCCACGTCACGCCACGTCACGTCACGTCTTCCGGAGTCACGCAAGCGCGTATTCCAACAAAGATCGTCTAATTATGATGCTCCTGGTCCAACCATCAGTTGTGCTTCTGAAAGCTGAAGACGTGTTTTTTACATTGTTAGTTAGGATTTACCGACATTATAGAACAAACTACCCAACAGAATAACAAGGAGTTATACTGTTTCCCTCTTGAAGTGCTCAACATCACAGTTTTGCATGTGCATTCATATATTAGTAATCTTTAACACTGATCTGATACTCTGCTATCAAAGTACTCTTTGCTGAAATGTCCTTAACCTCCAGGACTAATTCTACTTTAACAGTGTGGCATTGCTACATTTACCTACCATAAGTCAAATCTCTAATCACGTCTTCCTCCACAAGTCTATAACTACAGATTTTTCCCTTATATGGCATCTCAAAACAAACCCACCAGAATGCTGCTGTTAAGGATCGAGGCAGACCAGAATTTCACTCTACTCACTATAGTCACATTTCAACTTGCAGGATTTTGTGCAGTATTGATGAGCAGATTATTTGCTGAAAGCAGGACAAAGCTGACTTGTAATTCTGTAGTTAACAAATTAATTAATTAACAAGTTAAAACATTTAGATCGGTATAACTATCGGGAGACAACCTCTATGCATCTGCTATCATGATTATTTCATTCAGGGTCACAGGGGGTTGTGCCTTTATCACCACCGTCTATGATTGTGCATTTGTAATAAATATATATCAGTAAACCTACTCAATGTACACAAGTTGGCTATCAGGAAAAAACTCCACTGACTAAAACCTGACTAAAACAAAACCCAATGGACCCAACATGTGTACATGTTATTTTCAAATTTTCAGAGTATTTATTTTTTATAATTCTGTGTGTTTTGTGGTACCCAGATATCCGGTCAGAGTGAGTGCTCTTCATATTTTTTTTGACGAATCTACTGATCTGCGCATGCTCGTTCGAACATTTCTGTGCATCACGACTGCGCAGAGATTGCGCCGTTAACGCGTTGATTTAAGATATTCGTTCGCTATTTTACGCATATTTTATTCATATTTACTCCTGGTATTACTCCCAAAACAATACGTGTATTTAATTTGTAATGGTGTTTTAAATACAGAGACGTTTAGGGACACTACGCACATTTCCCCCTGATTTTCAAAAAAATGAACTACAACTCCCATGAGCCCACGCGATACGGAAGCGGTTAACCATAGATTTAGACGTGTTCTCTCAAACAGGAGTTTGAGTGGAAGAAGAAAAACCTCACAGAAAACATTAACCGCAGGTTTTTTGCAAATATGCTCCTTTCAGAAAACCGCATCATTAAGTGACATTTTCTCCACCGAGTTTCTCTCAGCAGTGAGCCAACATGGGGACATATTTTGCCATTGGTCTTGTCTTTATCGGATGCTGTAGCAATGTGGTGTCTCTGGAGCTGCTTGTAAGGTCAGTGACAAACTTAGACTGTCATGTAGACTTCATTACATGTAAGTTTTAACAGCTGTCACATATTTTTGGTGACATCCCACTGAATGAGTAGCTGTTAGTGTGTGAAAAAGTGTAGTTAGAGTGGAGTGACACATTAGCATAAAGTCAGAGGTGGAAACTAACTATTTAGTTACTCATTAAGTAGTTCTACTTACGTTCTTGTACTTATGTTGAGGCTTTATTCCTTCTTCACTAAGTTCTCATGAGTGGTCGCTCTGGTACCTTCATAAAATAAGACACCAGAGAACTTAGTTCATCTAAAAGGTGTTAAACATACAGTAGTTACATAGGAAAATAATTCATAATTTAAATCTACATTATATTGTATTGTCAAATAAAATCCATACATACACCGAGTGATACTTAAAAAGAACAAGCAAAAAAGTGGAAAAAAAACTGTGATAAAGGTTTATCCAGAGTTATTAAAAACATGAAAGCTTTCACTATTAAAAACAAAGCAGCAAATCTTTATTGAACACAGCCAAGTAAATAACAACGCCTAACTATTCTATGATATAAACAAAATAAAGAACAAAGTGACGACAACTAGTAATTACAACAACACAGATACATTAAGCAAGAATTTAACTGGAATTTTTAAGATTTGATTTGGAACATTTTGGCAGTTAAATGTGTCAAACTGACAAGACCATTGTGATACACTCAAGTAGTACACAACTCAACAAAATGTAAGTTTACTCAAGTTAACAGTGTGTTTCATTTGGTTGTCTGTCACTACAACTTGCAGGAGGACATAGTCGGAGAGTGAGGAATGAAATCAACAAATTTAACTAAACATAATAAGAATAAAGCTTTTAACGCATTGCCTCGTGCCTGAGTCATATCAGATAGATTCTCATCAGCATTGGTGTTTGTCTATTGGTGTATTCACTTCTTTTCTTGCCTGATTTCTGTCTGATGTGTTCTCCAGAGAGTTTCCAGGATGCGGCAACATCGTCACCTTCGCCCAGTTTCTATTCATTGCATTAGAAGGATTCATCTTCGAAGCAAACTTTGGGAGGAAGAAACCAGCGATCCCTGTACGGTAAGAAAACAAAAAAATCCACTCCTTGATAGAGTTTGAAATTCATACTGCAGGAAAGATATCGCACTAAAACCAACCCATCGTGTCTCTTTTTTGTCCAGAAACTATGTGATCATGGTGACCATGTTCTTCACAGTCAGTGTGATCAACAACTACGCTCTCAACTTCAACATCGCCATGCCGCTACACATGATCTTCAGATCAGTAAGTAGTGTTGTCTGTCTGCTTTAACCTCCATCCATCACCTCCACCTCAGTCTGATCTCCATGTTTGACCTGCTGCCTTTTTACCTTTGCAGGGGTCACTGATCGCAAACATGATTCTGGGAATAATAATCCTGAAGAAAAGGTAAATGCTTGCTTACTCTGACAACAATAACACCTTCAGGTCTCAGTATTAGTCTGCAGTTTGATTGCTTTTATTTGTGTCTTCTCACCTTTCAGGTATTCAGCAAGTAAATACCTGTCAATAGCTTTAGTTTCAGCTGGTATCTTCATCTGCACCATCATGTCTGCCAGACAAGTGGTGAGTCCTCACAGAACACGCCGCACCGCTGTAACAATGCTCAAATAACTCATTAAGTATATTTGTGACATTTTAAATACAAATCTCTCTCTTGAAATACCTGATATATTTATCGATGTTGTTGTTTTGTCTCCGCAGAATGTGGCCAATGAGGGATCAGAAGAGCAAGGCTTTTATGCTGTCATGCACTGGCTGATAGGTGAGTTGGTACCACTTTATTTGCAGGGGTCTGACATGACACCTGTCATGAACATGAAGGAGTCTTTACGTATGTTTATGGCTGTTGTCCTTAAGTGTAATTCAGTGATTTTTGTCATTTTTAATGAAGGTTGGGGTTAATTGCGGTATGCATCAGCATTCCATTACAAAGCCTTCCACCTCTGTGATTGATTAATTAGGCCAGACATGACTGTTTTTAAGATAACAGGGTACCAGTGACTTTTAGGTAGCAAACTCTTTAAGTTTCATTTGGAATAGGGCTGCAACTAACAGTTATTTTCATCATAGATTTATTTTAGCTTTTTATCATCATCAATCATTTAGACTATAAATATTGTAAAGTAGGGCAAATGTTCATCATAACTTTTTTTAGCCAGCAGTCCAGACTTTCAACTAATTATTTCAGCTCTAATTTGAAAACCTTTTATTAATAGATAGAAACAACCAGCAATATTTGAATGACACCATAAGACAGTTTTTGGTTGTTTTTGTTTACTTCTGCCCCCTCAGGTATTGGCATGTTGACCTTTGCTCTGCTGATGTCTGCGAGGATGGGTATTTTCCAAGAGACACTGTACAAGCAGTATGGAAAACACTCTAAGGAGGCTCTCTTCTATAATGTGAGTCTTTTGTCTGCTCCAGCACGTAAAACACACCCACAGAATTCAAACGGCTTCAGGCATAGTTGTGCTTCATTTGAGTTGAGTACGTTTGCCTCTCCTCTCTCTGTCCAGCACTGCCTACCTCTGCCGGGCTTCCTGCTGCTCTCCACAAACATCTACAACCACGCTGTCTACTTCAGTCAAAGCAGTGAGTTCTTTCTGGAGACTTAGCGGGTGGAAAGTTAATGATTTGTATCCTCAACTCACAGATAAGATAAATGTCTTCTGTCTCTCAGCTCCTGTCGTTGTTCCTGAAATTGGACTGACGGTGCCGATAATGTGGGTCTACCTGCTGGTCAACGTCATCACACAGTATCCTGTCAACAAGCTTTATCTTTCTGCCTTACAGATGTAATGTGCCTTCTTGGAATTTGAGTGTAACTTTCTCTTGTGTCAGACTTTAACCAGTTCTTTCAGATATGTGTGTATCCGCGGCGTGTTCATTCTGACCACAGAGTGCGCCTCGCTGACCGTCACTCTGGTGGTGACTCTGAGGAAGTTCCTCAGCCTCATTTTCTCCATCCTTTACTTCCAAAACCCCTTCACCACCTGGCATTGGGTGGGCACGGCTGTGGTCTTCCTGGGAACTCTGCTGTACACGGAGGTGCACAGCAGCCTGCATGCGGCACTGCGTGGGCCCAGTGTCAAGGAGAAGAAGGTCGAGTGAAGAAGAAGAAGAAGGGACTGGTGGTCGAGTAGAAAAAACTGCCACAGTGTTGGACTTAGTAATTTTTGTTTTTTCGCCATTTCATTTTCATACTTGACTGCACATCATACACGCACCAAGACACTACAGGTTAAAGGAGAAAGCTTCTGTTATTTTCATTATTGTCAATAAATCCCATGAAAAGTTGCTGGTAGTGACGAACAAAGAGAATCATCACCCGAATCTGCAGCTCCTCTCAACTCTACGGAGCGTTATCTTTCCCGCCTTTCAGCTCATTGTTTACCTGTTTGACTCATAACTTTACTGTTGTGGTTCACTTTAAGGCTGCAACTAATGATCATTTAGTCGATAAAATGTCAAATATTGTGAAAAATGCTTATTAAGATTTCCCAAAGCCCAAAGTGACATCTTCAAATTTCTTCTTCTGTCCGACCAACAGTCTTAAACCCAAAAACTCTTCATTCACTATCGTAAATGAATTTCAGCAAATCATTTAAGAAGCTAGAAAGAACCAATATTCAACACTTTGCTCAAAGAAAAAATACAGAAATTATTAATCAAAATAATTTGCACGGTGGTACGCTCTCTCCACTCTCACACCGTCTATTTCGATACCGGGTTTCAGCAAAGCAGCTCTAATAAACCATTCTGCACTTCCTGCTCAGCACCAACAGAAAATGGACATAGTTAATGATGAGCTGGTGAACATAGTGGAGCTTTTAGCAGCTAAAGAGCTGGATATTTCCCTCAGGAGGTGGTGATTGAGACCACAACAGAACTGGGAGAGAATACTAGACGTACAATCGTTTTGTGGACAGAGACACAATTCCAAATGAATGATAATGTTGCTCCATAATTTCTGCTAGATTATTTCACCATATCAGCTTTAAATGTGATGATAACTCTAGAGTTTCAATGATTTATTGATTGAAGACAAATTAATCTGCAACTATTTTTATTATCAACTAAAACATTTGTTTAAAGGGGCTCTGTGGAACTTCTGTGTCATGCTGGAAGCCAGTCTTTACTTTATGTAAGTGGACTCCATTTCTAAATTAAAGTTAGCTACTGGAGAGACACACCGAGAGGAGGCACTCAAGAACGTGCATAAAGTCACATCCTTTGGACTGTTGTAGGAAATCTGACCCGAGTCCTTCTCAAAGAAATCCACAGTCCAGCAGCAATATACAACTTAAATCATCTAGAGGATTGTGAAGGCAACAGTCCCATTAGAATCTACACACATGGCCAATAACAAAGGGATTAATACATTTAATTTCCTACAGATTGTTACATAGAGCCAGATTAGGGTATTTCCATAGATTCCAAAGAATCAATGAATCACTTTGTCAAATGTGAGTTTTTGAAATATATTTAATATTATGGTCTTTGGACTGTTGGAAAAAACAAGACTTTTTCTATGTCAAATTGTGCTATAAGATATTGAGATGGGCTTGTTTCACTTTTTTTCTAATCGAAATGATTAGGTAGATGAATCGATAATGAATCTAGTTTAACTGCAGCCATATTGCACAGTAGGTAATATGTCTGTTGTGGTCACACCCTGTTTACACTGCCCCCAAGTGGCCACAAAAACCTTGCAGGTTTAAAAACTAGTTAATTGTGCATTTTTAGGGAACTATTTTCAGCTGCGGATTAATACACAATTGTTGCACCAATGATTATCTGCAGCAGCAGCAGCAGGTGTTTTTAAATTGTTTTTGAACAATAAAGCTCGGAAACAGAGAAAATAAAATATGACAGATTACTTGTTAGTTTGTTTTTCTTGGGATTTGTTGATTATAGAAATACAGGATATTGTCAGCTCTAGTCATTAGCATTTGTACCTCCTTAGCTTTCATAGATGCAAAAATCTTGGTGCAACTTTCTTTTGTCTGTAATGTGTAAATATTTATTTTCTAAACATGACAGCTAATATTCCACTCCATATTAGCACTGATGCTAACGTGCATAAGTAGGATTACACAATAATGTGATGCCCTACAGAGAGGTGATTTATGGAGATTGTGGGTTTTCTTTTTTTTCTCATGTGTCAAATTGTCTCAGGTGTTTTGAGCCAGTACTTGTCAACAAGAATTTCATTGTTTAGTTGAATAAATCTTTACACTCCCTGCGCACTGACATTAAACACAACCTGGATACAAATACACACTGTGGAGTCTTTGTGGAGTTTTTAGTTTTGTAAGTTTTATACAAATACAGGCCGGGACACAATGTTCCCTCACGTTTTCCAGCTGTCGACCAATCCGGAGAGACGTTGCTCAGCTGCAGCCAATCCCAGCGGCTGTTGTTGACATTCCGTGGTGGGAAGGGCAGATTGTTGCAGCTGCAAGAGCTGCTGACTTCACTGAGCTCAGACCCACGCTGTGGATTAAAGTATTTTGCGGTAACCTCGGTTGTTTTTTGGTGGTAGCGTGCAGCTGAGGGTGTGGATGGGGGGAAACGGCCCGAGTCACTTCTCTCACGAGGATGGAGAAGGCGGAGGAGTCACTTTTGTGAAGGGCATTCGGGTGAGTGAAAGCTCAGGGAGACTTTTGCATGAATTTGAGTCAGGAGAAAGTATGCATACAATACAACTATGTAGAGGACAGAGTCGCTGCGGAGTTCATGAGGGGTGTGTTGTTTTTTTACACGTGCACACCTGGAAGATGATTGATTAGAGCCCCTAATTCTGTGATTATGGAAAGTGTTGATCTCGACCTCATGGTTCGCTCTGCTCTGGTGCTGGTGTTAAATATAGAAAGGCAATGGTCAGGTGTTACATGGACAACAGGAAAAACAAATACTCCTGAGGGTAAAGTAAGAAAAACTCGAAATCCTGAACAAGAAACAAGACAAAAACATAATTAAAGGTGCTTTAAAAGAACTATTTTAGTCAGTGGTGTATTGTTACTAAATATATTTCCTCAGTAATTCTACTTGAGTACTCAAATATTGCACTTTATACTCCATCCACTACATCTATTTGACCCTTCTAGCTGCTAGTTGCTTATTGAGGTTAATAATACAAAATATAAATCATCTGATATATTATTATAGGTTAAGATAACTAGCAGTAAACAAAGTAATTAGAATTAGCCCCACTTTTACCAGCTGCAACATTAAAAAGGATACAATCATTATTAGGCTATGTAAATAGTTATAGTCCTGTTATATAATACATATCATTCTGAAATGGGCCATTCTGCATAGTAGAAAAGTAGTTTGACTTTTGGTAGTCATGGTATATTTTGATGGTAAATAATTAAATCAGGCTTAAATAAAAGGGAAAATCCCATAAGCAGATATGACACCAAAAATGCACAAATTTAAAAGAGGGAAATGACAGTTAGACAGACACCTCCCATCATAATAATAATAAGAAGAAGAAGAAGAACAATATTGGTAAGAATCACTTTAGTTTTATAGCACCTTTCAAATACGGATAATCTGTTATAGTATTATAGATTACAGCAAGTAAGATCCATAACCACGATAAAATAATTTAATGACTACAACAAATTAGTGTTAAGACCCCCAAGAATGAAAATCAAGTTGTCCTTCTTGTTAACCTTGTTGTCTGTAAGCCATGTTTTTTTATGACACAAGACATATCATGATCAATATAAGCAGTCTGTGCTATGGCTGAGCATTTCTGCTTCAGGACTGCAGTGTACCAGTGTCTTAAATAAACAGATTCAGACCACCAGGGTCTTACCTGCACAGATCCAAGGAAACAGTCCTGTGTACTTGCGGATTTGGAATTCTGTATCACAGCAAAACGCTGCTGGGAACGAGCTGGGTCCAGGTGAAGTCAGGTGTGCAGGCGTAGCGAAGGGGGGTTGTTTAGTTTACCCACCTTATATCCTCAGGCAGGAAGGCGGCAAAAGCGAGATCACCTTGGCGGACTAGTCAGGTTTAGGAACCATTAGTCGGGTCCTGCTGGAGGATCTCAAACAGCAGTCAGGCTCATAAGGGGTCAATAAATCACATACAGTAGGTCGGTAACATGAGGTAAAATCTTAAAATCAACTCTAAAGCGTACAGCTAACTTTTAAGGTTGGACCCGGGAGCTCGAAAACTAAAGTAGAAATAATGCGCTACAAAAACAGGAACTTCAGAAAGACGCAAACACATTAAAATAGAATTCAAAGAAATGCTAATTGTGTTAATTATGGTGTATTTTATTTCCCTCTTTCATCAGCTCTCAGACAAAGTCATCAATCGGATGAGAGAGTCAGACTTTGTTTGTCCTCATGTCTCACAGAATGAAAGTCCTCCTCCACCCTCACCTGAAACACAGACCCCCACCCCAGTTCCCGCCCCCTCTGTCAAACACCTGTTACCTCTGCTGGCACCTCCACCTCCTCTGGAAGACCCATCCTCACTTCCATCAGTGGAACCTCTTCCTGTAAAGCTCGCCCCTCCTCCTCCTGTGGCGTTTCACTCTCTCCCTCCTTCATTCAAGCTGGCACCTCCTCCTCCTCCAACTGCAGAGCCAAAAACTATACCTGTAATCGACCCTCCCCCACCCCCTCAGGAAGCCCCATCCACACCTGAGACTCCTCCACCTGTAGAGTTTCACTCCCTTCCTCCAGTCTCAGTGGAGCCTGCAGCCTCACCAGAAACTCCATCTCTAGTCGACGCTGTTATCTCAGCCCCCACTCCACCTCCATCCGCACCCGTGTCAGTGGAGGCCCCTCCACCTGTAGAGATTCACTCTCTCCCTGCTTCCTCTGTGGAGCCTGCACCCCCACCTCCACCTCCTCCTCCACCTGCAGAGCCAAAAACGATACCTGTAATCGACCCTCCACCACCTCCTCAGGAAGCCCCATCTACACCTGAGGCTCCTCCACCTGTAGAGTTTATGTCCCTTCCTCCAGCCTCCGTGGAGCCTGCAGCCCCACCTCCACCGGTGGAACCAATAACTATACCCCCAACTGACCTTCTTGTCTCAGCCCCCCCTCCACCTCCGCCTCCTCAGGAAGCCTTATCCACACCTCCATCAGCGGACGCGTCTCCTCTGATAGAGTTTCAAACCCTCCCTCTTACCTCCCTGGAGCCTGTAGCCCCACCTCCACCTGTAGAGCCAAGAACTACACCTCCCACCGACCTTCTTGTCTCAGCCCCCCCTCCACCTCCGCCTCCTCAGGAAGCCCCATCCACACCTCCATCAGCAGAAGTGTCTCCTTTGGTAGAGCTTCAAACCCTTCCTCTTACCTCCCTGGAGACTGCAGCCCCGACAGTAACTCCACCTGTACCTGACCCTCTTGTGTCAACTCCATCTACACCTTCTCCACAAGTAGAAGCACCCGTGGCACCTGAATCTCCTACTCTTCCTCCTCCACCTGCTGTAGTGGAGTCAGTAGTCCTACCTCCTGTTGAATCCTTCATCCTACCACCAGAAGCCCCATCTACACCGTCTGTAGCAGAACCTGTTTTCCTACCTCCACCTGTGGAGGCACCAGCAGCTGTTGCTCCAACTGAACCTCTCGCTTCATATCTGCCTTCTGAACTTGTGACACCTCCGCCTGCCATTGAACCTCCTGCTGTAGCTCTCTCCGTAGAACCTCTTGAACCTGCTGTCCTGTCGACACCGCCAGTGGAAACACTCCAGCCTCCACCCATTGTTGAATCTACACCAGTTGAACCAATAACCCCACCCTCTCCAGTCGATTCAGCTCCAGTTGAAGTTTTACCTCCGCCGATGGAGACGTCTCTTGTTGAGCTTGTAGCTCCACCTGCTGCAGTTGAGGAAGTGCCTCCAGTGGTGGCTCCACTTCCCCCATGTGAGCTGGTTCCACCTCCACCACCTCCATCAGAGCCTGTTGCAGCACCCTCTCCTGCTCCAGAGCTTACTATTGAAGAGCCGCCTCTGCCCTGTCACTGTGTGGAGCTGGCTATCGTGCCCACAAACGCACCTGTAAGCGAAACTCTCGTCGAACCTCTGGCACCACCCCCACCTCCACCTGATCCGGCACCACCTGCTGAGGAGCCCACCATCACCCTGTCTCTGCCGACAGCCATTGAGGAAGAAGAACCTGCTGTGGCGTCAGTGCCACCACCTGCAGCAGGTAAGCTGATCAACATGGTGTTCATGATTGCAGCCACAGTTTGAACCAAATAAAATAAACATCTTCTTCTTTGTTGTGTTTACGTGCAGCTCCGCCCGTCTCTCCTAAAGTGGTGGAGGACGAGTTGAGGGTGAAGATCAAAGGCGAGATGCAGAAGAGTCTGGAGGAGGAGATCAGCCAGAGGAGGATGGAGCTGCAGCAACAGTAAGAAAGAATTACTGTAAAGGTTTCTGTCATGTCTCATTGTGTTGTAAACACATGGATGTAGTTAAATAGAACAAAGGTAAAAGTAGAAACATAATACTATATTTCAAATTACACGCAATTGCTTTGTTCGAAATGAACAGAAATTTGAAGTATGATATCAACATGTCAGAAACTGTTTAATTGGATGGTTTTGTGTATAAATTGTGAGAAAATAGTAAAAAAAAATGCTCATTTTACATTTTTCTTCAAATGTCTTTTGTCCGCCCGCAGTCCAAAAAACCCCAAAGTTATTCAGTTTGAGGTGATATAAGACAGACCAAAGCCAGAAATCTTGACATTTGAAGAGTTGTAACCAGTAAATTTTTTGGCAATTTTGATGAAAATAAACATAAATATGTCGTCTGTGTGTTCGCATTTGAAGTCTGGAGCAGTTGAGGACTCAGGCTCAGGCAGAGGCCGCAGCAGCAGCTCAGGCTCAGGTGGAGCTGCAGGTGAAGATGACACTGGAGGCGGAGAAGGTGGCGTACACGGAGAACCTGACGGAGGCCATTGCGAAGGAGCGGCTGAAGACAGACGATCAGAGGCTCATGGTGCAGCTTTATGTAAGAACATGTGTGATCTGTGTGTGTGACAGGATCTCTCTGGTATATTTAATTTCTTTCCTCCTCTTAATGTCTTTTTCTTTCTTGCCCTCTTGTCTTGTTTCAGTGGATGGAGGTGAAGGTAAGACGGGAGAAGTTTATACGTGCATGACTCACTTTTTCACTTTCATTCTGTCTATTTACATTTTGTGTGTGTTTTCCTGCTCTTGATTTCTTTCATGATGAGACAGAAAAGTAATTCATTACCATGTGGAAACCGTGAACCACCATGTACACAATATTAATGGAAATGTAGCTCTGGTATGAATATTGACTTGTTTAACGTTTTTAACATTTCAAACAGGCTCATCAACTCGAGGAGAAGGAGAGAGAATTACTGAAACGAGACGCTCTCTACAAAGAACACGTTGCAAAACTTGAATCAAAGGTAGGCAACATTTGGATTATTCCTCATGCATACCTCTCTTCAAAGGTTGAATTACTTAAAAGCCCCACAAGACTTGATTCAAATCCTTGTTTTTATTGATAACAATAAATATTTATGACAAAAAAAGATTATCAGAGCAAGACTTTTCACCTCATTGTTAAGTTTTCTTTTGTTGTATTCACAGTGTTTCTGTGCAAATGACAGCATGATTATATGATGTATGTGATATGTGAGCTATCATGTCATGTTTTTATCACTTTAACAGTGCACTGAGTTTTACAAAGTGACTGCGGAGAGCTTCCAGAAGGGCAAAGAGGAGACGCACAACCGCTTTGCGTAAGTTCCAAAATCACTGTTTGAATCAACGCTGTAATTATCTGCAAGATATCCTTTCTTAATACTCTTGATACTCTCTCTCAGACGTGTGAATATCCAGCCCGTCTGTGGTGACTTGCAGAGTCAGATTTTGAAATGCTACAAGGAGAACACAGGGAAGACTCTGTCCTGTTCGAGTATCGCCTCGGCCTACATGCAGTGTGTGGACAACGCCAAGAAGGTACGAATCAACACACAGAATGAGTTCTAACCTCTCTCACTTTCCACTCATCACCATCTTTTTTTTTTCTTTCTCTCCTCCATCTGCAGGATAAACTGAGCACTGGGGGTTAATCTGGACTATTTGACAACATCTGACAGCTGGAAAAGTTGATGGACATAATTCAGCAAGTCACAGGAAACACAGGAGAATCAACTCTAGCCTTTACAAGCAGAAGAAGAAGAAGAAGTGCCATTCAGGCCAGTCAGGCTGGTAGTCTGGTCTGTTACAGACATTAGTTGCTCGGTGTTTGCAGCCTCTCGGGTTCTTGGGATCATCTTCAAACCACTCGTGCCACAACAGTAACAGTGCTTGTCTTTGTCTATGAGGCGAAACGCAACAAGGGAACGGAAGATTTCAGTTTGTCATTTATACCGCGGTGTGAATTCAAGTGAGGTACTTGTATGAGATATATATATATATATATATATAGTGAATGAATCATCATGTATGTGTGCCTTTGAGTCGTGAGAGCTAACTATCAGATTGACGATGCATGTGAGTGTGAAGAAACAAAGACTTGCACATGTTTAAGGTTGTTTGTACTGTACATTAATTATTGCAGGGGTTATTTCTGGTGCATGCAAAGAATTTAATCAATCACAATAAACTTTGTTGTTGATCGACATTCAGGGTTCATAATTAAAGCTTGGAACTTTATCTGTTATATTTTCAAGGTCAGGGATATGTTGCATTTTCTACATCTGGTGTTTCCTCCACAGAATCACTTATTTAAACCAAAAATCTTTTAATATTTGAAAATTAGGAATACCAAAATGAACAAAGGTCCTGTTGTTCTGAATACTCAAAGATGCATAACAAAGAACTACATCCATGTTCTTGGATGTAGATTAAATGGAAGGGGACACGACTGAGTAAAAAAGTTACGTGATCCGTGGTTAAAAATGGAGTAGGCCCATACCACTGCAAAAATGCCATGGAGTGAATCCTCAGCGTGATAATGTATAATACCCTGGATAAGTGATGTCACAGCAGACGACACACGGCATAAATTATCACTAAGTCGCTGAAAACCTCCACATGCAGCACGAGTCGAAGGATGATCGAGAGATTTTCTCTTCTGCAAAGTGTTGCTTTGTGAAAACAAGATGATGCAGCACAGAGAGGCAAATTATCTTCATTTAAAAAAGTCAGTGTGGGAGTTTTTAACTCTGCAATCACAACAACTGTACAGAACTGTCAGACAACACAACTCACTGTTATTGGTTTGGTTTTATTCAGTCACCAAACAGTATCCAAAACATGGAACACAGAGTGAAAAGAATGGGAGATGTACCGCAGAAGATAAAATGATGATAAAAACAAAACCATAAACCATAAAGAGCGTGAGACACAAATGAGATGTTAAGCAGTAGAGACACACTGAGCGAGAGTTTTTATGAGAGGATTTTAAAGACGTCTTCATGACTGAAGCTCTGAAGAAATCCTCCATGCATTCCCCCTCGCCGTCCACCGACCCATGGATGAGATTAGTGCTCACTCTTGGCAGCTGAAGATTTAAAGGCCTGCCTGCAGTTTAATCTCCAACACAAAGAATTCTTTTTGAAATCATCAATCTTAAAGAGCTCGACCTCATGTTGCAGCAGCTATAAAGCAGTTCGTACAAACAGTTTAAGATCGGGGCTCATTTTTAAATCAAATATTAATCATAAGAATAGAAGCTATTCATCACATTTCTTAAAAACTTAAAAATCCTCTAGAATTTAAGAAAGCTCAAGAGATCTCCACCGCACAGAAGTGATTGAATATATTAAATAGTTATGATGAATAATGTAGTATTCTTTGTGCCATTAGCATTTTATTATTATTTTACTTATATGCGAGGACATTGCAAAACTTTACTTTTTTGCATTTACCAGGAGCACAAGCAGCAGAATAAAGCTTTAATCTTCACTGTCTTATCAGTCAAATTTGGCTCTAAATTCATCTTTATTCTCTGAGGATTCTCTGATGTTTCTTGTTTGTCAGCTGCAGAATTCCCTGTCCTGCTTCAGCCGGATTTTCTTACTGATCCAGTTTCAGTCAGTTTATTCAATTCCCTTGTAAATATAATAAAGATGTTGGGTCAGATGTAGAGAGACCACATTTCTCAAAATAAAATGGAATTATGTATCATAGAAAGTAGGGTGAATGCTAACTTTGTCCCAGCGCCACGTTGCTCATCCAGGAACACCTCAAACAAAACAAAGCATAACGATCAGATCAGATAAATCCTTGGAGACAGAAGTTTTGTTTGATTTTTTTATTATGGTGGACAACACAGAACATCCGAATGTATCAGATTGACAAGCATCAGCATCTGTAACATATATTTTTCCTGTATAAAACAGGTCAGTATCTTGGTTTATTTTTGCAGCTAACAGCAAAATAAATAGACTAGACGAACAGTAGTGTGTGTATGTTGGTATTTATAGCACTATACCACTACATGTTGCTTCATAGTCTGAAAATTCATGTGATTGTTTTGCCAGAAGTAGAAATAAGTTGCCTCACAACTGTGTCATACTCCTCAGTTTCAATGAAGATGTTTTAATTATGAGTTGCCTCTTTTTGTTAAATAGCTAATGTCAGACAGACCCGGACGACTGCTGTCTGACACCAGCAGGACACTCAGACAACAACAGTATCACCAGCAGAGGGCTCTCCACCTTCAGCTGTACACTGCTGCTGCTCCCTCCTCCGTCCCTCACTGAGGGAGAGACGGTGTTCCTTTTTGTAGGAGTCACTCATGTTTCGTTCCTCAAATAGCTGAATGAGTGCAGTGACAGGTCTCCTTCCATTTAGCCTGTAAATAGGCATATTGACAGCATCAGTGCAAATATAGAAATGTTTAGCCAGCAGCGACCGAGGCCAGGTTGATTTCACATTTTATATGTAACATGTTAATTAGCTAACTACACTGACCACAGCTGTGAAATGAATTAAGTCACAGTATTGGCTGCTGAACTGATGAGAAGTTTAAGTACATGCAGTGAAAATACTTCTAAATAAAGAACAAGTGTACAGTGCTGTTTCCTTTTTAAAAAAAAAAAGTGTGGTCAGTTCAATTTCAACACTGGTCTCTGTGTCAGTCCACAGAAATGAACATTTACAAATCTCACGTCCTTCTGCTCTTAGTTTTGGTTAAACCGCAGCGCAGCTAAATTGGGGACTTGCGTGCCTGTTAACATGTGAGCGTCTCAGCTAATTTTAGGTACCACACGTCCGGGTCGATATGAAGAGGAAGTGAATGTTTGTATGTATGTGCAGTTGCGTGTGTGCGAGCGCAACCATATAGAGAAGTGTTCCACTGCTGCCGATTTACATGCAACAGAATACATTAAAGGATTACATGCTCTTTGTATAGGTTGAAAAAGTCCCACAGACATGGAAACTTCCTGAACACATTGAGTATTGAATGGTTGTCAAGCTGAAAACAAGGCCGGTTCTGTTAGTTCCTTAAATTTTGACATTTTGGAGTTTAAGTTGCATGAGTCTTCAACTACGTTTTAACCATTTAGACCACTTATGTTCAATCTTACTGCATTAATCGTTTTGTTCTATTGTTTTAACCTCACATTACTTGAATTTGGTCATTCGTCAAAGCTTCAATTTCATAAATCAAATTTATTTTTCAAAGATATTGTAACCACTTCCATGCCTGCAACAAGGACTTCTACATTGATGGACTGAAGCAGGCGTTTCAGTGTTTGTTTTGCAGCTCAGTGCATCAGCCTCTTACAGCCTCAAGAAGTAAAGCTGTGGTCTGCAGACCAGACCTGATGTCAACTTCTTTCATTAGCCACAGAGGAAGCAGAGGCCAAACTCTACAAAGTGTATCCGTGGCTTCTTGTGTTATGGCAGAAGAGCAGTGTATGTTGAACATTATGTAATTGCATGTAATCTGTATACACCTGTGCCTTTTGAAAATAGCTCTACTCTGCATGTCATTGTGAGTTTTTGTGTGTTGGATCTGTTTTTACTGTCAAATGAAGCTCAAATATCTTCTGCAAAAAAATGCAAACATGGAAAAATGGCCCTTTGTGTGCCCTTCATTTTCTACACTTGACTCAAACTTTTATCTTCCAGTGTAATTCTGGTTATGTCTGTTTTTCTTCCGGTTCTGATACAGTGGTTTATGAGCGGTTGTTTACCTGGTAAATGCATTGACTTCTTTGGCCTCCTTCCTGGTCTCTCTGCCAGAGTGTCTGTGGGCCAGGCAGAGTGGACAGGCCGGGTGTCTGCAGGTAGAGCTGCTAATGGTCCACTAACTAGCCTAGAGACACTGCAGCTGCAAGGTCAGTGTGTTTACCAGGGAAACTGCAGCTCACAATCCGCTAAAACAGCATCACAACTGGCCGTTTGTTTGAAAAACCAATGAAATCACAAAAACCTGTGGGATCCATAATAACAGAGTAAAAACGATGGAGCTTTGAGATGCTATAGAGACCCTCAGGAGGAGTGGGGATAAAAAACAAAACAAAAGTGTAACAGTTTATTTATATGAATCACATGGACAAAAACTCGACTCCAAATGAATGCTAATGTTGCTCTATGTCTGCTGAACAGCTGAGTGTTTGTTACATGTTCATCACAGAGTTATATGTCACTGTTGTGTTTATGGCTTGTTTCTGTTTCTCCCAAGTGTCCAAAAACAATAATTGATCTCTCTCTTTCTATATTTTGTTCTGTATTTATTACGATATACTATCATGTCTTATTAACAGTCTTCATATATTCATGTCTGCAATCATGGTGCAGATCACAGATAGGATCTTCTGACCCTCCAGATTGTAGTCAGACACTCTCCATTTCTTCTGACTCTGTCTCATTTCAAGTGACTGAACAGAGGAGGTGACTCTCACAAACGTCATCCCCTGGAAATCCACCATGTTGAAGTGATTCTGGCTGTTCGCCAGGGCCTGTATGTCGATCTGCTCCGGGTGGACTGGAGTCACCAGCAGGCTGCTGTATGGCTGGTGAAGCCTCCTCCTCCTCCTCCTCCTCCTCCTCTCTGCTCCAGCTGCTCCAGCTGAAGCTTGGGGTGTGTTCAGTTGGGAAGTTTCGCCGAATCGATGCACATCACAGCTTTCCTGGCACCACATTTGGTCAAAATGCTCTTCATCTGTTCTGGGTCCGCAGTGGAGTGAAGGTAAGCAGGCAGCCAAGGATTTTATCTGGTTGTCGCTCACAGCATACGACCTGAGGTTTGACACCTCCATCTTGATGAGCCTTCGCCTTGGCTGTTCATGGTAACCACCTTTATATTTGCCAAAACAAAGTCATAAACTTGCCAAGTGTAAACTTATCTTGTATTCAAATCTTAGATTTTCTTTAACTTATGTTAAATGTGCAGCAGTCAGCCTACCTGCATCTTCATTCCTGTGGACTGCTGACCTGAAAACAAGTGTGAAAAGACATATTTCTTCTCTCTCAGTGAGAAATTGTTCGGAAACAAAATGTGCCATTTTGCTAAAGTGGATTTAGAACCTTTTTGTTTCTGACTGATGCTGTTTTTAAATCAATACGACCAAACATTCTGAATTCTGAACCAATCACAATGTTTGTTTACAATAACATCCAAGTAGAAGTCCCCTGTGTTACGTTACTGACATGACGATGATGATGTTATTGAAAAGTGCATTTTTTTAATGCTTTAATATCTCGTGAATAACAATTTCACTAATGTAAGGTTGGGAGACCTAATTTACCTTTTGGACCGTAGACTAAAAAAAATGACAGTCTGATATTTTTCTTATCAGCACATTTTGGTTTAAAGGGGCATTATGTAGTTTTGGAGAGCAAAATTCCAACTCAGAATTTTGATATTTACAAAATAAATGAGGTTGTAATACAAACTCAGAAATATACTTTTTTTTCCATAACTGAATAAACAAGCTTTTCTCAGAAAGGTGGCAGGGTCCGCCAAATATAAGCAAAGTAAAACAGTATGAAATTGTGTCGTCCTTTGGTGTCAGTTTGTTTATTCAATTTATTCAATCATGAAAATTAACAGAGCTTGTGTATTTGTTTAAAAAAAACACTCAATGAAGATCTTTCTCTTCCGATTAAAATGTCTTCCCCCAAAAATACAGAGTGCACCTTTATGCAAAGCAACACAGTCCGTAACAAAAGCACAACAGAAACATAGGAAATGCTTCTGTGGTAGTACCACGTTGCCATGGTGACACACACACGGATTAAACATTACCAGCCGATGCTGTCGCACCTTATTACTAATTTGCCAATTTCACATATCTCCACAATGCAAATCAAATGCCAGTTACCTGGAAGTGACTGCTGGTGTTGGTGCAGCGTCACAATGTTTCAGTCTATAAGCATGTGTTGTCTGCACTCACTATGTGGCTACATGGCTACAGGCTTTCACTGGGAGCAACTGTGAAACAGTGATAGTGTTGATCTAAAAAAGTAACAGACTGGACAAAATAACCAGTGAAAGAAAATATATTACACACATATAACACAGCACTAAATCAATAGTGTCAGAGAATAGCTTTAATAGCGTCAACGACATCTAGAGGCATTTTAAAAGATGCCAGTCTGTATTTGCTGGATCGCAGATTTGACAAAATGGTGTACGTAAGAACGTCGGCTTCACTATAACTGTTGTGGAACAACAGTAAAGATAATTCTCGGGGAGGTGTACATGTGTCTTTGTTGAAATAACAAAACAATGCTGAAGCTGCAGGTCTGCAGGTACATTATGTTCATCACAACTTTGGCCGCTGAAGTATCAAGATTTAAGTGACGAATTATCGTCAGTTTCTCCCACTCTATATGTACAATATCTGAGTTTCGTCTGCAGCATTAAGCTGCTTTTGGAAGGCATTAGGTTTGTCGTTATGCAATCCTGTCCTTTCATTGATGGTGCTATAGTGATAGTTACCAAGGACGCATCTGAAGCCTGCAGGCTACTTGAGCAGGACTGTTACATAACGCTGCTTGTTTTTTAGTGTTCTGTAGCCCTGTTGCCGACTCAACCTGAATGAGAGTGTGACGTCTGATGGGATCTTATCTTAAGAAGCCCACACGGGTCATTTACACGGTAGGTACAGAGAGGTACAGAGTATCATTGCTGCTATTGCAACTCTATGTTTATTGGGTAGTTTTTCAACTTCATGCTAGCTGTATTATCCATTTTTTCCTAAATAGGTAGCTAAAAACATGTTTAAAGTTTTAAAGCAACATGGTTTTTTCTCTTTGTCATTTTTACTGTTT
The DNA here is from genome assembly GCA_963678695.2 of Diplodus puntazzo. Classification (NCBI taxonomy): domain Eukaryota; kingdom Metazoa; phylum Chordata; class Actinopteri; order Spariformes; family Sparidae; genus Diplodus; species Diplodus puntazzo. The sequence continues at coordinate 20,212,392 of OZ023161.1, forward strand.
TACTGTTTTTACACAGTTTTAGCAGTGCTTTCATTCTACACCAGGTTGACCTTGAGCCTAGTTTCTTATCTTTTTGCTAAGCTAAGCTGTAGCTTCATGTTTAATGAACTGATATGAGAGTGGTATCTTATTATCAAACTCTCCACCAGAGTTTAAGCAAATAATACATTCGACAAAGAAGTCAAACAATTCAAAACAATTTAAATGCACTTAGATTCTTAATGTCCTTCTTAACGTGCCCATAGAGAAAAGCTAACACTGTCCAGTGCTGTCAGGCTATCTTAGCTCCGCTCTAAGAACTGTGCAGACTGTGAAGTTAAACTGAGCATTTGACAGTCCAGCGAGCTGGATCATGAGAGAGAGATCTGGAGTGAGACAGTCTCGATATAGCTTGTGTCTGTATGCTGGCAGTCGGAGTCACACAAACAGAGAGAGAAGAAGAAGAAGGGGGAGAAATACTGAGAGCAAGTGAAGACCGAAGAGATATTTTCAGTCTCTTAGAATCTTAAGAGCTAAGTTGTCTTCTTGGGAAGATTAGCGATCTTGCAATGATGGTCAGGATGTTGGTTAGTGGCCGGAGGTTGGCCGCTGGTCTGTGGACATTCCTTTAAAAACTGCGGCTGCGGTTTCACACACAGCAGTAAGGATGCATTAAAGTGAAATATAGGAGGTTGGGGATCAGATGAGAGAGCAGTAGCAGGTGCACCTGGCGCTGTAGCAGGATGCTGGAGGACTGAGAGCAGAATCAAAGTGAGGATGTTGTCGTGAGGATGACGTGGAGGGTCGAGATCAGGGCGAGAGGTTGATTTGACACAGCCCTTATAGCCACTTCCTTTGGCATCTTCAGGATGGAGGGATGAGAGGCGACTCATCGCGTGGTCAGCTGACTCACCGCACAGGAACGGATACTGGGAAAGGAAGCACGTGTTGGGTGACGGCGGCGGGGCTTATGTGTGCATGTTTGCCTTTGGTGTTTGACAGAGGCACAATTACTCCATTTCCTGTCACACCAGAGGAATGCAGGGTGAGATTCCTGCTCCGTGAGTCGTGCCCTCTCACCTGCCATCACCATACGGATACTATTTCATCCTTCAGTTTCCCCCTCGGCCGGGGAATTCTGCAGTGTGTGTGTGTGTGTGTGGGTGTGTATGTGTGTGTGTGTGTGTGTGTGTTCGTGTGTGTGTGTGGGGGGGGGGGGGGGGGGTGTATGTGTGTGTGTGTGTGTGTGGGTGTGTATGTGTGTGTGTGTGTGTGTGTGTGTGTGTGTGTGTGTGCGTGCGTGTGGCTTTACTCATAGAGGAAGTTGGAGAGTTTTTTGTTCTGTTAATAATTGGATACTTCAGGTTATGGCTAGTTTAACAACTGTTGCTGTTTTTCTTACTGATTTTGCTCATATATAGGAACGAGGGATGCCAAGGGGAAAATACGTCTGTGTGCTGTTTACACAACATTTTAGCGCTGGTCATGTACAAGCATGGAGGAAATAAATCTGGGGGATTATGTGGGTGAAGTGTGTAAATGGAGTAATTGCTTGTTTGCGTTGGCTACAGCGAGAATGCTTTGTCATGCTGGGTGTGTAATATTTCTGAGAGAGAGAGAGAGAGGGAGGAGAGAGTGAGCTGCTACTGTGAATTTTAGTTCCTAGTCGGTGAATCTTCTTCTTAGGCTTGCAAAACATTCCCATCTCCACTGTTTACATCCTCTTAACGTACGCTAAATGCAGATATCAATACAACGCATCTGTGTGTGTGTGTGTGTGTGTGTGTGTGTGTGTGTGTGTGTGTGTGTGTGTGTGCGTGCGTGCATGTGCGTGTGTCTGTGTGTGGGAGCCCGTGTTGACTCACAGTTACAATAATTACTCTGGCAGAGCGGTGGATGAACAGCTCACACTGACTGTAAAGAGCAAAGAGAGAGAGAGAGAGAGAGAGAGGAGAGAGGAGAGGGGGCTGAGCTCTCCCTGGCATCTCCATCTCATAACTCCCCTGCCGCTCAGTGCTTCCATACACTCACAAACACACACACTGCAGAGAGAAGACGACCTCCGAGGACTCCAGCACCTACAGCACAGGATGACAGAGTGCACACTTCAGCACAGAAATGGGACGGGAGGTGCTTTCAGTCAGAGTCTCCAGGGAGGAAACAGTTCATCATGTGGCAGGTGACGGATCATTTGCAACAGGTTAGTGTTCGTCACTGTACTTGTGTTTGACAAACGCGCTGTTTGATTTTTTAGCTCTACTGTTTCACAACTTGTGTTAAAAGCATAGTTTAATAGGGCGTCAAAGAAAAGTGATGTAGCAGTTTCACTTTCAGCCTAGTTTTGAACTACGATCAGTCACCTGTGGCCATGCAGAGGGACTGATCTGTCATGTCTTCTTCTTCTTCTTCTTCTTCTTCTTCTTCTTCTTCATGTCTTGATTGTCTTTTTTGACGGTAAAAATAAACAACGCTTCCATGAACAAGGTGAACACGCTTGTGTGGATTTGCGGAAAAATTAACCACTGATCTTTTTCAGAGGGAGATCCAGCATGGAGGTTTTCTCTCTAAGTTACTAACTCAGATCTTATCTCAGCCACTAATGTTGATGTTCAAGGCTAAACTTCCTATATGCTATGTAATCTGGAATGTCCTACAGCACTTCCCGTCTTTATTCTGCTCTCTTGCTCTAGACGTTGTGAATGCCAGGTGACCACACCTGGATCCTGTCCTACATCACTGCGGGTATATATAGCTACAAGAACACTCTCCCTCCAAGCCTCATTCTGTCATTTAAATCCTTGTTCATGTGATGAAGTCTTCCTTTGTGTGCGCAGTCACTGATCTCAGGCAAGCAGATAAAGGTCCAGACTAATTAATAGCAGACTTTCTTAAAATCCCCTGCTTACTCATAAACAACATCAAACACAGGGACATTTTTTTGACGTATTCTGAGAAAATTAATTCAGTTTTTCGTATGCACTCGTCTTCATTCATAACCATCACCAGGCCGAGACAGATCTATGTTTTCATAAACATGAGACTGTCCACCAGTGTTTGTGTTAGCCGCCTCTTTGAAATGAAAAGCCCAGTAGGGAATTTTTTTATGATTCATCTGGCACAAGGCTGATTGGTTTAAGTAAAGGAAGCAGAGAAGCACATCTCAGTGTAGGTGCTGACGTCATAGACAGTGGGCTCCATGCACGAGGAGGTGGATGCACTAATCTTAAATTCAGTGTGCGATAGTTTGTGACAGTCCAGGATGGGTTTCCTCCATCTGGCAGAACGCCCAGAGCCTTATTGGGTTTCCAATTCTAAGACCATCCTGTAGATTCCTATCACACTTCCCTTTAAGCTGTAGTCAGAGATGTCCATTTTATATGATGCTACAGCCAGCAGCCTGTTAGCTTAGCTTAGCATAAAGACTGGAAACAGCCTGGGTCTGTCCAAAGGCAATAAACCCCCTTTAAAGCTCACTAACTCTTACAGTAAGTACATTTTGTTCTCTCCTGTGCTTCATGTTGCCTTCAAATAGTGCCAGGCTGGCTCTTTCCCACTGTTTCCAGTCTTTATCCTAAGCTAAGCTAACTGGCTGCTGACCGTAGCTGCATATTTAGCTTACAGAAATGAAAGCTGTATCAAACTCCTTGGCGAGTGTAAATCATTTTTAACATTTTGATATACTCTTGACCCAGATTAAAGCAGGACCCCTTTGATGATGCTAATGCCTGTCTGTCACATCAGTAAAATAGGACTTTCAATAAAAATCGATCATGTCAGGGCAATCAGCTTGTGATTTTCTGCTTTTTAGCAAAGTAAAATTACCAGTGGAAGGACCTGGTGGGGAGAAGCAGCTTATAGGGCGGCTAACTGCATAGCTACCTGAGCTAGCTAATGGCAGCTACTGTTACAGTCAGCAGCAGTTAGGGATTACTTTTAGTAACAATTAAAGCATCTATTTTATACAAACAGAGTTGAGGCAGAGCAGCTGAGGGACAGTAGAGGGAAAAACATTTTTTAATAAATTCGATCCAGATCAGAATCGCAGGCGCTATGAATCACCTCAATACGAATAACTACACAGACTGAGAAGGTGGATGGGCATGTCTCTGTATTTAGATGGTGTGTTCTGCCTTGAGCGGACAATGAAACGTCAGATCATTGCGAAATTTGGAAATGTTGCATTCAAAGCATTGTGAAACCTAATTTTTTAGCGCACAGGGATTACTTTTTTTCTACATTTTTCTTCACTGTTTGAAACTTTGGCCATGTTTACTATAAACATCCAACACTGTAACATTATTCATGTGAATGAATAAAAATTAGGGAAAGCATAATAGGTCCTTTTAAAATCACCCCAATGTGTAGCTGACTTCGCCTGACTTCTCCTCACCTGCTAAATATCAAACTTATCCAGTTCATCAGTCATGAACCAAATGTCAATTCTGCTTTGCTTGAGTCAACAAGCCTCTGTGTTCATGTCACGATGAATAGGTAACCTTTCTACTACATTCACTCGCTCCTTCCTTCCTCGTCTCTTTGTCTCAGGAGCACATGATTGCACGTATTCATGGGGTTATACCTTCTGCCATTATGGATAATTACTCTGGTTGCCCTAGGTGTGAACTCATTTAAGCACTCTGAGGAGCATTCAGTCTGATTTGAACGTGGAGCTGCAACGAGACACACACCACCTTTAAAAGGAGCTCCAGGGAGACACACGTTAAAATCATTATATCCTCCTCCTCCATGAAACAGAGTCTCCACTGACTTCTGCTCCTCATATCCGAGTGATGTCTGACTGACTCACTCCTGCTCTGAATTCTTGGGTGCTTGATGACTCCAGACAAAGATATTGGAGTAACGGGAGACAAATCGATGACTACACTTTCTTTGGCTGGCTCCTGGGTTCTCACTCATTTAGCTGCAGCTCAGTCATCGTCCCAGTTTGTTGATGCAGAGCGTTTACAATCAAACCCAGGGGAGGGGAGAATTTAATTTCCTTTCTCTGAACTCATCCAGGGTGGTTTTTCTGTGATGTGGCGAGATTGCACTGCGACAGATCTCCTTCTCGAATGAAAACAAATGAAAAAAATTTATTATTCTGTATCTGCCCTGCGTGTCGTATTTATATCTATATAGATGAGATTTGGCCCATGTGAATTTGGTAGAAAGGAAAGGGGAAGAGGAGGTGTGATGAACAGCGTGTCACATGATAAACCTTTACCCCCTTCAGCTCCTGTTCAAATGAAGCCATCTGGGAACAAACATGAGTCACAGCCTCTGTGGTGGATTAGAACCTGCTGGACCTGATACCTTTATGCTGAACATTTAATATCAGCAGTCTTCCAGCTTTTTTTCTATAGCTCAGACCTGATTACTCAACTATAATGCATGTTTTTTATCCATGTCTCACTTCTCTTTCAGCCAACCGGCTGCCGTGTCTTTGCCACACCTGATGTTTTGTGTCACTATTTAATATCAAGGCAGTGATTTATAGATGCCAGCAAATGTCATAACATCTTTCAGACCTGTTTTCAACCTTACAGACTAACCTGAATGGAGGATTTTACCCTTGTAAAATTGTACGGCCCTGACACAAGACGCTACTGGTACATGTCCATGGGTTCCATCGTTTCTGTGCATTCTATTCACGGCCGTGCAATGCATTCTGGTCTTGTTGCATCATGTTTCGAGAGACGGGACGTCACGTTACCTGCCCTCCAATTGCACGAAGTTGGAGTCTAGCTACTTTAGCAAATCAGGGGTATCAAGCAACTAATTTTTCCCCTAACATGTCTTTAGAAATGCATTTCAGTGAATCATTTCTTAAAATAATAGAAAATTTAGGTGCTAACGAGAAAACAAAACTCATTACGTCATAACACTGTTATGTGTTGGAACGATGTGATCCCACCCTCTCACTGACGCTACATATTGCAGCGATGGGGGGCCGAGTTCACCCTATTACACCCTATTGCAGCATTCCCCTTAAATAACTGAAGCAGACGAGGTCTTGTTTTAAAACGTTTAAAAACAATAGATAAAAACACATAAAATGCCTCCATACAGCTCATCCTGTGTAAGCCAAGTCTCCGGTAGCCCAAGATCCCAAACTGATACGTAAAGATGTTATTTATATTCTTTTAAAAGCTGAAATCTTTAGTGTAGTTGCGAGCTAAATGCCATTACGTGTTCTCCATCTGAAATAGGTGCACAAGCTCAGCCACAGGTCAGGGGTGTAAATAATGCTTTTCAAATCAATTTGGGATCTCATGGCTGTGGAGACCCAGATTACAGTGTACAAGCTGTATAGAGTTTAGTCTTCAGGTGTTTTTTGTGCCCATCTACTTCTGTTGTTTAGGAGAATGCTGTAACACTGTTTTGCTGTCAAGCTCCAGAAATGTTGTGTGGACGACTAAACTTGCCCCAACTTTCCATAGGCATGGAGGTGAGTAGATAATGACGGAATTAAAACATTTTGGGGAACTGTCCCTTTTAGAACATCCTTACCAGTGCTAAAATGTCATCCGAGTCAAAATAACAACTTTTTCCCCCCGACCAGTATCGTGACGCATAGTATCCTACCATGTCAGTCTAAAACCTAACATGATTGTTGATGATGGTCTCTAGCTGATGACGTGGCGTCCTGCCAGGTGGGTGGAGTACCCACCAGGGGTTTCCTCTAAACTTTGCTGACGCTGTCTCTTCAAAAATACATCCCTTTGAAATTCATGAGGTTCACTTAAAATTTGTCTTCCACCACTGGGCCACTGGTTTGGCTCTGACTTTCAATGTAACCACACCCTCTGCTGTTCGTTTGTAGAAAGGACCATCGTGCAGTGAGAGGAGCAAACACAGCCACAGCTGCCCTCTTCAAACAACACCAACTTTTGACCTACATCTGCACCCAATTAAAGGCTCACCAGTCCATATTCACAATACCAAGAACCTTTTTTTTCCCTGTCCAACGTGTCTTGGATTTCCCATTTCAAGCATAATGCACTGCCAATAAAAACAGAAGACTTGTTGAGTAAACTGCACTCAGAAACTGATTTCATCTGGTGACGTAGATGTTTGTACCCAGTCTCTAGCACCATATGAAATCAGTGTTTTGGGAAGTGGACTATCTGCATGTACAGACGTTGTACATGAATAAACTGAAATATGAGATGTTCCTTTAATGGCAAAAAGTAGGTCACATTTGTATAAATAACTGTACTCTGCTGCTTTATTCACTAACTGGTCACAGCTGCCGTCTTGCTTCTTGTTAGATCTGTGTTTTTTTTTCTAACGTGGACTCAAACATACATTCGTCATGAATCCACTTTTATACATACATTCTGCCTTTGTTGTTAAATGCTTTTTGGATATTTAACCTTAACTATGTAACTTCTCCCCAACAGTGACAATAACGAGATAACGTTAAACGCAAAAATAGAGGACTCACAAAGCAGTGTTGCTAAAAGTATCCAAAGGTCATACTTGAGTAAAAGTGAAGATATTGTGCTACGATATGATTTTGCTAAGGTGAAAGTCAAACATACAAATAGGCTACTGGTGTAAAGGTCTTAAAGGTAAGGCATATGCAAGAATTTTAGTTGCAAACATTTAAAATTTCAATTAAATTATCAAGAAAATACAAAGAAAATAACAGTTACAGTTACATTACAACAGCTTTGTGTTGTGTTACAGCGATATCTACTGAAGTTAGCAGGCTAACCAGCTAGCCCCAAACTGTCTGGATCCGAAGCTCCTGTGCCAGCAGTGAGAACACTAACACCAACCCTGTGCTCTGAGCTCCTTGTCTAGACCACCAGCTGCACAGCTAAATGAACTAACTGGCTAATGGTAGCTACAAGTATCAGCAGTTAGTCAAGTGATATGCTGCCCCCTATTTGTTTTTACATATTGCACCTAAAATTATTTGAAATCAAATTATGTGTCAAAAGTAATTTTCTGGCAATAAATTACAAAAAGCATGAAAAAGTACAATTGTATACATATTTGAATATATGTACTGTACTATGGGTCGATCGAATATTCAGCATTTCTCTGATTATTGGAATCAGTGTTATTTTTATCTAATTGCCGGAATAAATAAATAATGTCAATACAAAATTAAAAGACTTCATAAGAGGAGGGATGCATCTTTCTTATTCTAAAAGCTACAAAGTCTCACTTTCAGTGCTCATTTTCAGGCAGATGTCTGATACTGACTTCTGGATTTTTTTTCTTTTCAACTGATTATGAAATGTACTAGTTAGATCTGATTTTAAAAAAATACTTTACACAGTCCTGTGGCAATCAAAGGTTGCTAAAAAATGCCGACATGAACCTGTATTTTGTTACAATAAAAGTCTAAAATTGTATGAAGATGTTTGTTGTGTGCTTATTAAATCTCACATTACCTGTCACACAGATAAAACAGCTGATTCAATAAAGTTTTTCACTGCAGCTATATTATTATCACAGCTACCGACTGCTTATTTCTCAAGGTTCACTTCAACTTCATGCATGAGCCTCATTTAACCTGAATCAGCTCTCAGAAACATTTACATAAGAAAAGTCTAAAAGTGTCATCAACTGCTTGATTTAATGGAGCAAATGAATAACAGTTGAGAGTCAGTCCTTCTACACTTGAAACAGTAGTTGAAAGAACGGTCTTACCACAGAGTTGGTTTAGCAGCTCTTACGGAGCTCACACAGTTTCCCTCCACAGATAGAGACAGAGATTAACCCAGGCCAGTTGTCATGGCACCATTTATGTTGAAGTTGATTTTTTTTTCTATAGCTGTAAATATGAAGGTAAGTACACATCCTCGTGTCCATAAAGAGCAATTTCAAAATGGCCTCTCCACCCTGACTTTATGAAGACACCACAGCGTTGATGTCAGACACCGTATTTCATGTGACCGACAGGTGTGTTGATTAAAGTGGAAAGGATGGCCCTGTTGAGGTGATGATGTTCTCATGAAGGACTGAGTTACAGGGTCCACGGAACTCATCTCGCTCAACATGATTGACTGATGGTCCCTATAGAGGACGGTCAAACAGGCTCAATGAGTATCTATAAAATCTAACCCCAATCCTTACATGGAGGAAAAGAAAGGTTTATTTCATATATCCTAGTAGTGAATTAATGACACCATAGCCTTCATACTGAAAAGACCTTCTGAGTTGTATATGAAAAACAAATATGCAAGAGAGAAGTCACAGGCAGGCTCCTGATGTAACATTTGTGCTTTCAGAATATTTACATCCCTGACTCTGAACACAAACAAGTCTGTCTATTCAAATGAGACATTTCATCACTAGTATTTGTTTTTCTTTTGAATAGTATATACATTCATGCCTTCTCTCACAGTACTCCAGTTTAAATATAAAAATAAAGTAGAGTGTGCAGCAAAAATTAAGATTCAGGTCCCTATTGGCCAACTCTGAACCATTTATTACACATTCAAGACTGGTATGTATTCTGTAACCATTAGGAGGCCATCTACTGCAGTGCATACTAGGGTTGCAACTACAGATTAATTTCATTATTGAAAAATCTGGTGATTATTTTCATGATTAATAGATTTGCCTATAAATAATATAACATTGCTCATTACATCTTGTTTCAACCAGGTCATTGTCCACTTGTTACCGTGCTATAGGCATTCAAGTAGTGCAAGATGGCTGAGCATCTTTCACTTGAATAAATATTGTATGAGCAACACAATATACTAATCAATATAAGGAGGACATATATGCATTTACTGATGGAATCAATACATGTTCAGTGTATTATGTTTCCACTTGTGTCCGTGAAACCATCAAGTGCTCCTCCTCGAATAAGTTCCAAGTAAAAGCCAACATAATGCTTTTGAACTCCCTAAACTCTTCACTCCTCAAAACAATAACTAATATGACAGTTTACATTTAAATGCTTCTCATATGTAATTAACCACAAATATACCCTGCCGTTATTTTTCATCATCAATGAATCTGTCTGTTATTTAAGATAAATCACTGAACAACTTGGTCTGTAAAATAGCTGCGTAGACTACAGCCTGGTGTCACAAGTTCAACGTGATGTATCAGGTTGCATTTTATGTCCAACTAGCTGTTCAAAGCTGAAGGGTAATTTCGTATAAAACAATATGAAAAGGAAAGAGCGGCAAATAAAATCCTTACATCTTAAATCAATGACCGTTAAATTATTATATCAATTATAAAAATCTATTCAAATTAAGCTTCAGTTAATTAACACTGCTGCATACTCTCTGTAAAATAAACACATTGTTTAGAGACCATGGGAAGTTATTAATACTGAAATATCACAATATCAAAAAAGGAGTGACATTATCCCTTCTTTTGTGTGTGCTATCAACATCATTAAGAGAATATGAGAGAGCCATATTGGAGATACTGAATTAATTATTTTCAACATCATACGAAAAATCTAATAAAACTATGTGTTTATCAATTCCATGAGGGATGATTTATACATTTCTCTCCTGGTTTCGACACTGAATAAATAGTTCATGTGTAATGTAATCTACTATTATTCCATTATTTGATAAGCAAAGACTGTATGGAGAAATTATAATATTTTACAGAATCGCTTAGCAAACACGATCAGGCAACATTCAAGGTCCTTTCACTGACTCCCTGGCCCCTCCCACCTCATGGTCTCCTAGCAGCAGATCTCTAAGGCCTCTTCTGATTGGTCCATTTCCAAGAATCCGCCATATTCAAACTTCCGCCGTGGACTGTGTTCTGTTGTCATCGATCGTCTGCTTCTCTTTGTACACATCGGGCCAGTTTTCATACGTCTGGACTTTGTCGTTTGGTCGCCTAGCCATAACTACTCCACGGTAGAACTGATCTTACAGCGAAGCCTCCTGCAAAATGGAAGAAAATGAAGAAATGAGCGGAGGGACGGTGGAGAACAAAAAGCATAAACTGCGCAGGATGTCATCGAGGACGTCCATTACAAGCGTCATCAGCGCTGCAGAGCCCTCTCCTAAAACCCTACGGAGAAATAACTCTAAGAAGTGAGTAGATCAGTTCGTAAATGTCAGATCTTTATGCGTAATTAATTATGTAAAGACTCTGTTTGAAATAATGTGACTTTTTGGCAAACTTAGGCGAGCTAGCTTTATCTTGTTAGCCAACTGTGACGGGCAGGGCTGGTATTGTAACTGGCAAACGATGCTTTCAAGTGCAACTCGGAAGCCATGCTTTCGGATGTTTTGACCACGATTTGCCATGCATTCAACTGCGTTTGGAGCGTACAACTGAAACTAGATGTATCAAAATATGTATAACATAATGCATGTAGGCCTATTTATTTAGCTGGCTGCTCATGTAATCGGTTCGTTTATTGATAATGAAACATGTTAAACTATGAGTACATGTATGACCCATGAATGCTGAAATCAAACATTTTTTAAATGTTTTTATTTCTTTTTTATTATATTGTTTGATCAGCAGTCTAAAACCTAAAATACTCCATTTGAGATTATGTAAAAATGATTTAAACTTTTTAGAATCTTTTTGTTACTCTAAAAAAAATCACCTTTTCATCATTTGGCTAATAGATGTATTTATTTACCATTTATACATTTCAGCACTAGATGGTAACTGTAATGTTATTTTAAGATAAATGCATCAGCACAAATTTCTGCAGATACTTTTATCAATTTGGCTTTGTTTAGAGTGGGGAACAGTGGGGTGATTTTAGTCTTTTCTCTCCCTTAATTTCAATTAAAGTAGCAGTTTCTTGAGTAACAGCACAATGAGATCCCATGGGTTTCTTTAAACTCACTCAGGTATCATTTATGCAAAAGCACGTCTGCATTGTTCAACCTGCACTTCACCTATATTTGTTCTCGCAGACTTGCAAAAAAGCAAACTTCAGATAAGGTTGCGAAAATACTCAGTATTAGTGTTGGCTTAAGATATTTCGCTGCGTTTCCAGAAGTCATCTATGATCACAAAGTGCCAAACCTATATGGTAAGTAGTATGTATTTATCTCTGTTTACATGTTGACATGTTTTTTTTTGTATCCTACAAATCACATCTCAATGTCTTGGCTTGCAGATTCATCACTTTCTCACATTTTCCCGCTTATATTTCCGTTACGTCCAACGTGACTTGAATGCTTGATTTAAAGAAGTCAGTGTGCTCAGCTGACCTCGGCCCCAGGGTGTCATTCACTAAAAAGACGACATTGTAACTCTCTGTAGCTACATTGTTTTGTCACCATAACTGCCTTTTTTCCTGCAGCAGCAGCGAGAAGTCCACCTCCTTATATGGTTTTAAATAATTTAAACATCCCTTAGTCATCAGATAAACGCCTCAGCATTTGACATATTTGAAACATAACAGGGACTCGGGGAAAACATTGATTACAGAAGGCATCCATCACATTAACAGAGCTGAAATGCATTCCCTACAGAAGCTATGATACTTTGTCTCATTCTATGGTCAAAGTTAGCTACCTAGAATAAACCAAGCTGCTGTTGTACAAATCAAGGTCAAGCTCAGTCGTGTTTTCATGCTCTGACTTGTTGTTTGTAGTGCATTTCAGCTGCCAACGTCTCACTTATGATTAGATTTTCTCTGTCAATAGAAGCTGAACAAACCTCCCTCAGCAGAGATTTGTTACCACAAATACCACAAATAAATGTTTTCATTTTGGTTGACGGTTGCTTCTTTGTCTGATTTCCTGCAGACCTCCACTGCAGAGAGGAAGCTCCTTCACATTTCTGACTCCTGGGACTCCGTGGGACTTCAGTCTAGTGAGTCCATGTTTTTAAAACACGGTGCCATCATATTGTCTGGCAGTGATCACATTGTCGCACATCCTTTTCAAACTTGTGAAACTAATCAGTGTGTATTCTTTTGTTGCTGCAGAAGAGAAAGCGCAAAGAGAAGGAGGATGACACTGTCAGTCTGTCCAGCTTCGACCTCAAGGTGAGTGCCAGGGCAGCTTCCTGTCCGTCCGTCGGATGCTAGTCTAGTGTAGCACCCTTGAACATGTCCTCGCAGCAAATTTAATCCTTCTGCATGACTCAGGTACTCGCCACAGGCAGACATGTTGTGTGCTATGAGCTCAGGATAATCCCACTATCCCTCAGACTGGCACATGTGTCTGCCGGGGGAGTGGTATTGGTGAAAGAAAATCTGTGCCACATTGTCCCTCAGCATGGTGACAGTCTCTTGGCTCTGTGAAAGTGGTTAAATACACATTCTACACAATATCAACGAATCATATTTCTATTTTGGCGGTATAATTCTTTCACAAAAAGTGAAAGAGAGAAAAAAGTCAGCTATAATATATGATAGCGGAATAAAACAATGGAGTTTGGAGTCAATGTTGCCACTAGGTTTTTAGAGGACTTAAAGGGTTCCCTCCAAGAAACTATTACGTTTTTCAATTAGAGATGCAAAATTTTAGCAAATTCTTTATCGATAGTCATCGGTTAATCATATATATGAAATGTTTCGGAAATTTGTTTTCTATTAGAAATCTGTCAGCCACTGACATGATCTATGTTAGAAAAAGAAAAATCAGAGTAAGCTACATTATGAGTTACAAGAACAGATAAAGTCAACACTAAATTAATTGTGATAAACTAAATAACACAATCTAGCGACTTCATTTTAACTGTGGAGCCTCCATCTGTCGCCATTCAACATCTGGCCCAACAAAATCCAGCTCGTATTGAGTTTATTAAATAGCTAATGATAATAATAGTTTGTATAGAATTTCTTTTTTTATTTTTCAAATTCAAATGACCGATTAATCTTCAACATCCCTATTTTCCCATGTCTGTATACAAAAAAGTTGAAAAAGCTAAAGCAAATTGTAACGATCTACGACCATTGGTCCTGATGCTCTTCACAGTGATTTCACATCAGTTCAGCATTGGTGGTGCTCAAAATGTTTTGGATGGTGCACCTAAGCCTTATTATTTTGGAAAAAACCCCTGGCAGTGTTTTATGATATATCACATTATACTATCAGTAATAAAGGCAAAGGTAGTCACACATGAAGAAATCACATTTATGCATGTGCAAAACTGCATTTCTATCAGGTGTTGAGCAACATTACTTAAAAGTTAATTAACTATAAGAGCCTTGTATGAACAATACTGTATTAGTTGAAGCATTCTTGCAGCAAAGCTCTACATCTCAGGAACCAATGAAGTAAACGGATGAAAGTTTATTTCTTTGACTCTCAGGAGCCCAGCAACAAGCGTGTGCGACCACTGGCCAAAGTTTCATCTCTCGTCAACTTGATTTCGCCTTCAAAGAATGGAGCAGTGCGGCGCTTTGGCCAAACCATCCAGGTAAATGCCATATTCATGTGACACCCTACATGTAGAATTTTAAAATGTGTAGAATTTGTGTTTGACTGTTAAATATGTATTTTTCCTCCTAGTCAATGTCGTTACGTGACAGCAAGTCACCAGGTATGTCCCTGAAAGCCAGCAGCAAGACAGCAGGTCCCACCCCCACGAAACGCAGGAACAGCACGTTGTGGTCGGAGACACTGGATGTGCATCAGAAGAGCACGTTCTCCACCAAAGAGATCAAGAGACAAGAGGTTCAACACTTCGGCCTTTTTAAAGACATGTTAAAAGCACTCAGAGCAGAAAAAGTAACTTTCTCTTGTGTTTCTTCTCCAGGCGATTTATGAGCTTTACAGGGGAGAACAGGATCTCATCGAAGATCTCCAACTTGCACGAAAGGTTGAAACCGCTACATATAAAATCATGCAAAGAAATCAAAAATGCTTAAGCTCCCTTTGTGCTCACACTTTTTATTGTTACAATCAGGCGTACCATGATCCGATGCTAAAGCTCTCCATCATCACAGAGGAAGAACTAGCTCACATATTTGGTGACCTGGATGCATACATCCCCTTACATGAGGGTAGGTCACCGATTTGGACTTAAAGTGTGTTAAATAATGTCTCTACTTGCTAAAAAGTGTTTTTGACTGTGTGTACTTTGTTTATTTGCAGACTTAATGATGAAACTGACGGAGGAAACTGGCCCCGATGGAACAGTTGCTCAGATCGGACAGATAGTTATAGACTGGGTGTGTATTGTAGCATATAAACACATTATAAGAGCATATATATACATGTTGGTGCTACAAATATGACTATTTTCAGCATGTAAAAACTGTCACTGTGTCTTCTCAGCTGCCTGGTCTGAACGCCTACAAAGATTACTGCAGCAACCAGCTTGCAGCCAAAGCCCTGCTGGACCAGAAAAAGCAGGACAAGCGAGTGCAGGACTTCCTGCAGCGCTGCCTGGAGTCGCCCTTCAGCAGGAAGCTGGACCTCTGGAGCTTCCTGGACATCCCACGATCACGCCTGGTGAAATACCCACTGCTGCTGCGAGAGATCCTCAGACACACTCCTCCTGATCACCCAGACGTAGCCAGTCTGGAAAAAGCTGTATGTTATCCATGTTACATACTGTCAGAATCACAGAGTTGTTGCTTTTATTTAGCTGTTGAATCTGATAATAATACTGCTCTTACTTTATTTTATTATTTTATCGATTAGTCTCATGATGAGTCTTTCTATCCTTTGTCTGTCCAGATCACTATAATCCAGGAGATTCTGTCCGACATCAATATAAGAAAAGGGGAGTCTGAGTGTCAGTATTATATAGACAAACTGGAGTATCTGGATGACAGGCAGCGCGACCCTCTTATAGACAACTGTAACATTCTACTTTGTCACGGAGAGCTGCGGAACAAGAGTGGCTCGGTGAGAATTATGATAACTCTCCTTAAATGAAACTATTATCTAAAAGTTGTCTCATGTTGAAATAATATGTAATCTGTGTTTCTTCAGAGGCTGCATGTCTTCCTCTTCTCCGAGCTCTTGGTTCTGACCCGACCGGTGACCCGAAACGACAGGAGCTGCTTCCAGGTGTATCGACAGCCCATCCCAGTTCGGGATTTGGCTCTAGAGGACCTGCAGGATGGAGAAATCCGTATGGGAGGGTCCTTCAGAGGGGCTTTCACCGCTGGAGAGAAAGGTGGGTTGAGTTGTACTCCGCCTGCTGCAGAGCATTTCCAGTGGCTCAGTTTTGCAGATTTTTTTCTTCAGATGTGTGTTACTCATTAATGGTTTTACAGATTTCAGTTTCTCATTTCTGGGATTTTCTTTTGGAACAAAGCATTTTGAGTCCGATTTTCTTTTTTAGAGAGTAAATGATTAATAGAAACATTATTCAAGGATCCATCTTTAATGAAAACCATCGTTAGTTGCTGGCTTAAATGTAAAATATAGTGTAGCATGAACGTTTTCGCCCTCACACAGACTGTCAGTGTTTTTTTAAAGTACTGCAGTGACATAAATACTGTGTTGTGTGTGCATGCAGCCTCCCGCATAATGTCACACCTTTACTCAGTGTACCACGTATCTTTACAATTCATTACAAATGCAAAGTCTCTGTCGTTGACGACAAACAAACTATAAAGCAAGACTGCAAAACCTCCAACTTACCACTGTACTGTTCCCGGTCTTCGCTCTGTGGAGAGAACCTGCAAAGGGCTAAAA
Source organism: Diplodus puntazzo (assembly GCA_963678695.2). Taxonomy (NCBI): domain Eukaryota; kingdom Metazoa; phylum Chordata; class Actinopteri; order Spariformes; family Sparidae; genus Diplodus; species Diplodus puntazzo. The sequence goes on from OZ023161.1 coordinate 20,228,948, forward strand.
ATAGACACCCTTTTTTACCCATTGATGAATTCAAGGGCATCATGAGGAGTGTGGTGAAGGAGGTCATTTTTTAAAATTTGATTTATTTTGGATTTTTGTATGTCATGTTGTATCTGTTGCATTGTTATATGTTGTGATTTTGTACGGCTGCTACCTCAGGTACCTCCAGGTTTCTCCTGGAAAATAAATGTTGATCTCAGTGGGACTTCTTGGTACAATAAAAATTAAAAACAGCAATATTGTAAATCATTTGGGGTGTTTATAGTGCTGATGACATGGAGGGGGAGGTGCCATTACACTTGATTTTTGTATCCTACACCTCCTTAAAAAAAAAAAGCCTGCTGACTGTATTTGTGTTCCCTCTGTGTCTCTCTAGCTAAGAACGTCTTTCGTGTGAGCTCTCTGGATCCATCCCACGGCCAGTCCCACACCCTGCATGTCAACGATGTCTACCACAAGCAGCAGTGGCTCAACTGTCTGCGCACCGCAATGGCCCAACAACAGGGGGCTCCACCAAGAGCTCAGCAGGGAGGAGCTGTCAGAGCCAAGCGTCGCTCCTCCACCATCTCCACCACCTCCACCGACTATGACGAGGAGACAGATGAGAACTGCCCGCCCACATCTGGCCCCAAACTCCGGCCTCAGACACTCTCCAAAACCAGACTGGACCAGAAGTTTCAAGGCTCACTAAAGAGGAAGGAGACCAAAGTGTAGACATTTTACTTGTCCCAAGGGTTCCTCTTAAGACAGGCACATGTGCGCGACTATGTCCTCTTTGGTCACATGTGTCTTCTGTGAATTTTCATGCAACCACTATGTTTGTGCTTTTGTCTGTATAGCTGCACTGAAATGTCCTTTCCAATCATTTCCGTCCAAATTTATATCAATTTTTAATGTCATTAGTTTACAAACAAAAAAGAGACATGTGACAGTGTGACTGAAATGTATGTTTACACCAGCTAAATGTGCGTGGAATTAGTTTTATTTGTCTGCCTAAAGTTTATGCCACTTGTAGATTGATAGTCCAGTCCAGTGTCGACAAATTTAAACTTTCTCTGTTTTTTGCTGTATTCAAAATGTCAGTGCGTGTATATAATAGGCTTCCTGTGAGAAGTTGACAGTTGTGTTATCTGTGTCAAGATAAGGGATCAAGAAACAAAGCTGAGTGAGACAAGTCTAAAAATATTCGAGATTAGACATAAGATAATGACCAAGAGCAGTGACCGCAGGTCAGATAAGGGAAAAACATTTCTCAGAAGAAAGGAAAAAAAAACAGAATCATGTTTTCAGTGAAAAGTTGTTTATAGGAGAAAAAATAAAACATTTAGTTTGTGCTCTTAAAAGACTCCTGAGTGTGACTGAGTGAGTGTGTTACAACACGTCCTGTACTTTGACCCCTGCAGTCACTTCCTTTTACTGTTGACAGAGTTGTTCAGCAGTGTGTTGCAACATGCCATGCAAACAGAAGCTGAGGAAAAACTCTGTTTGCTTCTTTACACTTACTGTGATGAAACTGTAGAAATCCTTAATGTAGTTTATGAATTTTTTCGGTTCAGAATGATACTTTAGCGAAGGTAGTTATGTCTTGATTGAGGTTTCTTTATGATATACTGTCTTGAAACATTAAAAATGGCACTGAAAAATCCCTTTACTCATAAATTATATTCAGTGCTGAAGCACATTTGGTTTTCTACCTTCTCACTGTAGCTTAGTAAGACTTCCAACCAAGCTTGATTTTGGCCTGGAAGACTTTGAATAATAAAGAAGGGGCTGTGACGGTATTTGCATTAGCATCTCTGGTTTTACATAACTTAACTGCAAAGGTAAATTCACATGTAGGTGAATAGAATAGCTATTTTATTTGCTGTTATGTTTTGTGTTGCCTGGTGTTTGTACTCAATGTAAAGCAGTTGATCATCGTTTGGTGAGGCCTGATAAAAGAACAAAAATGTCAGCATTAATGTGTAAAATAATCAATACAGACAACAAAATGACTGCAGGGTTTCATTGGGAAATAAAAGAGGACTTGAGTATCCAACACGAAACTGCACCAAGAGGAAGTACCTTTTATTATTTTTGTCCTGGAGAAAGACAGACGTCAGTCATGATGACAAGGACTTCCTCCTGCATGAGCAACACTTTGGGCTTCCTGTATAGTTTGACTCAACTGGTTCACCAGAATATAACCTGTATTTTGGGTGCAGAGTCCCACCACAACGGCAGCTGCATGGCAATACACCTAACCCACTTGACTACTGGGGCCTCTCACATAATGTCAGCCGTTGAATCTGCAGTATTTATAGCTCATGGCGGGCAAACCAACACTAGCAGCTTCTCAACAATCTTGACAAAAACAGCAATTGTCAGATGCATTTTTCTGCTGAAGTTAACAACTGCCAATGTGTGGTGTCCTTATAGTGTTCCTGGTAGGGTTACACAGGTTTACAATTCACAAATGCTTCTGATTATTCTTGTTTTGTTGAACAGCAGCTCAGTGGTTCTCCAAGGAAAAAATCCCATGCTATCCTGATGCCCTTCAAATGTAACAGTTTCTTTCCCCAGCGGTGATCAGTGGGGAAAGCTGATAGGACCGCTGCTGTTCTGGTAGGATCAAATGGAGAAGATAAAAATGTTCCAACACAAGAATGTTGCAATCTTCATTTTCAACAATATTTGCATCTCTAGACAGTGATGGAGCGTAAGTAAGTATATTCACTCAGATACTCTACTTTAGTAAAATTTTGAGGTACTTATGTACTCCTTGATTATTATCATTTTCTGCAACTTTATACTTACAGAATGACTACATCAGACTGAAAGACAGGAAGAAATATATATTTAAAAAAAATATAGAATATCATCCAGGCAGGCCCACCCATAACATATAGCATCTACATACATGAAAATGTTTCATTTGCTATTACTTATAATTTATATACTGAAGTACTAGCAATATGGGTGATTTTCACTTATAAAAAAGTAATAATATAACATGATATAACATGATATGTTCACTTTTACACAACACTGTCTATAGATTTGTTTAGTGACTGGTTTGCTACTATTTGTTTAAATTAAGCTTGAGTGAGTTTGCACAATCCTGCCAAAGCTTCTGCTGTAGAAAACACGTGACACATCCTGTTCTTTCAGTCAACAATGTCATTAGTTAAACACTCTTGTGCTCTATAAATACAGAAGAACCCAACTCATTACTCTTCACTCCGCCCCAAAAGGCAAAACAGTGAGGTGATTGTATTAGCAGGAACTGTTGTGACCGGTTGTCGTGGTCAGTCCGGTTAAACAGGAAGTAGCACCCAGTCTTATAACGGCAGGCTAGCAGCTGTAGCAGCTCATACTGAAGATACGCGTACATCCCTGAAAAATACGAGTGTAAAGTCATCACATTCATTTCATATGCCTTTGCCCCAACTGCACTTTTTTTCTCGTGTAGTTTTAACGCCACTTGATGTTATTTCGGTATTTGTTTTCCTCTTTAGCTAGCTTTAGCGCCTTGGCAAGTAGCTTCCGCTCAGAGCGGAAGTCAGGATTTTTTTTTTTTCATATTTTATCACTACATATTGTTGAGTTATGTCAAGCCTTGTTTCTGTAGACGTGTTATATCTCGAGACTAAAGTTTAAATGCTTTTTGGCTTTTTCTTCTGTGTGGTATTAGATGCATCTTCCTTTACATTTATTTACGGAGGCCAGAGACACAATACCCCTGCCTTAACATACTTGGCCAAGCTAATTGATTTTAAATGTAGTTATAAACCCTGTCTTAACTGCCAGGACTTACTCTGGTGTACAAATATTCGATTTGACTGTGTAAAACTTTCTCAAATGAACAATAACAGGGTTTCTAATCCCGAAAACGAGGCTTCATGAAGGCACAGATACCATTTCTTCGTTATTTATCTATTAGCAAGTGTATTGAGTCTAAACATACTGCATTTGGCTGGGTTGCCAAAACCTTAAAAATCCCCTGATGAAAATAGAGGATATGATCTTGATCAACAAACTTGGGGATTTTGTTTCTCTTTTGAGATCACATATCTTGCAACACACTGTTTCTGTTAATTAACTATCACTGTCAGACATTTTTCACCTGATACCTTTCAGGCTCTGTAACTGCAGTTCATGTTCAGACTTGTGTCTTAAGTGGGTCAGACTGAAAGGATGCATTTATTACCCACTCATGGGTGTGTCTCGTTTTCACTGCAGATTGTTCTCATCTGATCTTCAGTCATTTACTCTCTAGCCAACAACCCTTACATATCTAGTGTCAGTCCAGCAATATACTTGACAATTACAGGTTACATTGTATTCTGCTCCAACTTCACCCGCCCACTCCCAGTTTGCAGTGTATGCCTGACTGGCTTGCAAAGGCGATCTGTCAGTGAGGTCTTTTCAAAGGATTGCTTTCAAGACGTTTACAGATTTTCTACTGCATATTCACCAGGTCTCCTTTCACCCAGAAAACTTTAACCTATACGTATGTTTACATGTCAAACTCTCTGAACTCGGTCATTATAATAATACCAGTGATGTACCAGAGATTCTCAACTGTCACAAAGATTTACAAACCACCTCCCCATTATGTTAAATCGCTTGGGGTTTGGCATTGTAATCCACATTCATAATCTAATTATTGTTTGACCTTAATTTCTCTATTCATTTGACTGTGATTTGTTTGAGGCCTATTGAGCTCTGCAAACTGGTTATTACCAAAGTAAGCAAGTCATGTATACTTTTTCTTATCATTCCTAACATTATAGAGCAGTTTCTATTCATTTCCATGCGTTATGAAAATTAATTAAGCATTCTCTTTAATCTTGGAGTTTTGTAATCCATCACAGTACGAGATGTTTTTCATGCAGATTGGTTTGAAATGTCTGAAAATAAATGTTAAAATGTTTGAGATTAAATCATTTGTTTTGACCACTGTGGCCCTTTGAAGGGTTCATCTCCTAAGAGAAACATTATTCAAAACAAACATTTAACCTAACGACCAAATTTGAATTACATTTCAGTTATGACTGAAGACACAACATTGAAGATTTGTTTTTAAAATAGTACCATAGTGGTCTATTTATTTACACAAATTTAATAGAGGTAGAAGCATCTGTATTATTTACAAATTTACATTAAAAATAAATAGTTACAGAATATATACAGATACATACAGTGACATAATCCTATAAACAAACTACATCATATTTCCTCCAGGTTCAGTAAGGTTTTACAGCATCTAAGATGAAATCATGCTTCCTGTGTCACGGCGAGCCAAGTTCTTATTGATATATTTCAAGCTCCTTTAAATAATACTGTACTTATTAATACTAATCCAAATGCCTCCAAGTAATGTGAAATGGTTGGCAGTGTTGCAAGAGCCTCTGTAGTGCAGATATTGTGGCTGCGTTTACCCCTGCTCAGGTTGCAGGCGGGGGTAAGATGCAAAGTTCTGTGAGGTCAAACTCGATATAGTAGTACATAAAAAAAATTAATAAAAAGGTGTGTTTTCTTCATAACATAACATGTACATCAATCTTACAGGATGCTTGATGAACAGTCTATACATGCCCATACAGTCCTGAAAGAAGATCTGATCAGACAAAATATATATCTATGCTGGTTTACTTTTTTCTTGTAGTTATATTCTTTTGGCTTTCAAACTGACTGTTTGGTAAAGTATCACTTCTCTTAACCACTACGAGCAGCCTTTTTTCAAACAAGCTGAAGTCAATTATGACACATTTGTACACTTCCTGTCGAGCATGACACAAAAAAAGAGTGGCTGCCAAGAACATTCTTCTCAGGAATTGGTCGACGAAACTGCCAAACTCCTCAGTGTCTGTGGGAATTGTACGTACTTGTGGGCCAACAGGTTAGTCATAACAGCTTGATAACACATGTTAAGGCAGTCCTTCTGTTCCCTCATGGTCCAAATCAGTTAATGCAGCAAATTAAGCCATTTTTAATTTGCTATGGGAGATGGTCTGCTTATTTAAAGTTACGAAATATCTGCGCCCTTGTAATCTGGCATTGTTAAGACATTTTATCTGCGTTGCACTTCTGCCAAACTCAACATCCTGTCATGTGACTTTCCAGCAAAGTGCAACAAAAGCTGTATCTCAGATTATCAAACCTCAATTACTGGAGGTGGTGTGTAAGAAAGAAAACGTATAATGCGATTGGGCAAACCCAGCTTGGAAACAACTTCACATGCTCTTTTGCCGAGAGTCCCTCTCAGAGCCACTCTGCTGATCTGCTGTAGACTGAGGGGGGTATCTAAAGAAGAGGAAGCAACAGAGATGATGTTTTATCTGTGGTCTTAGATGATCTATATTCTCACAGTGACAGGATGCATATTTAAAATAAGTAAACTTACTCTCATAGAACTCAAGGCAGAGATAAGAAGGAGATCCCAGACTGGTGTAGTTGATGGGTTTTTTGTTCAGGTTATCTCTGGCGTACACGTTCCCCCCAAACTCCACAAGTAGCTCAATCAAGTCAACATTCTTCGTTTTAGCTGCATGATGAAGGGCCGTCTCATGTAGCTTGGCAGCATTCACATTTGCCCCTTGGTGAATAAAACAAAACTGTAAGCGAAATGGAAGTACCGTTCCTTTTCTGTAGCATTTGTGTTTATACAGTTATCATAATTCCCTTTATAAAGGAACAATTTTAGCATCAATCTAAACTTGAAGTGATGCAGCACTTTTCTCTCTGCACAGGAACAACAAAATGTTCTGCTTTTCAGATCAACTAACAGATACAGTAAGCGTAAAACATTTTCATAATTTGCTGAAAGCTAGGACATAAATTAGTGTAATGGTATACCAGTTAATCCAATGTGGCTAAAGTAGAAAAACACTGGGACCACTGTCTTCCACTGTGTAATCTGATCCAATTTAAAGGGCATCAACAACAAACATGCTTTATCATTGTCTTACAAAGTATCACACCACCAAACTAAGCTATTCCTAAGAATATAGGCACAACAAATCTGAATCTGTGGATATAATATGGTGATATACCTTAAATGTGTTCTTTTCTCAGAAGTAACATAACATCTTCAAATCATTTCATGACTGATGAACCATCTTTGTTGATTTTAAATTAGTACCAAAGTAATCTTTAGTAATATATAAAAGTACAACCAAAATAAAATTATCCATATCCACGTTTTTACCAAAAATATTCTACCCAACTACAACCATGAACTCACCAGCATTGAGGAGAACTTTGGCGCAGTCATAATGTTGCCTTGCACAGGCTACATGAAGCGGCGTCCCGTAGTGGCAGTCATGAGCCTCCATAAAAGCTCCCTGATTAATCATGATCTGAACACAATCTGAATTACCTATAGTGAGAACATGCAAATTAATCAGGTCAGGTAAAACGTATTTATAAAGCACATTTAAAAACAACTCACACTGACAACAGTGCTGTACAGACTAGAGCAGGTGGCTAAAAATACAAGAAACACTGATGGAGACATCAGGGACATGTCATCATAGGCACAAATCAGCACAGTCAGATGAATTCAAACACAATGGAAGAAAAGCACTTTAAAAGGCTTAGACTTGAGGGACTTGGAGGTAGAATAAGGGGTTAGGTCTGTGATGTAGGAGGGGGCCGGCCCATTAAGGGCTTCATAAACAAACAGGAGAACCTTTTTATTGATTCAGAACTGTACTTGCAGCCAGTGGAGAGAGGCCAGAAGAGGGGTGATATGGTCTCTCGTCTGGGTACCTGTCAGGAGTCTGGCTGCGGCATTCTGGATCATGTGGAGGCGTGGAAGGGACAACTATCTAATCCCAGTGTACAGGGAGTTGCAGTCGTCCATGCGAGAGATAAGTATGTATGACTTTCTCAAGATCTTTGAAAGAGAGATGCCTGATTTTAGCAATAGCACAAAGCTGGGAAAACTAACTTTTACTTCCAAATTAATTTACATGTCAAAATTAAAGGCGAAAGCAAATATCCCACCAAAGCCTTTGACATGGGGTTTGACCAAGGTGGACAGGTAACTAAGGTTGGGTAACTAGCAAATAGGACAACATCAGGCTTGTTTCCATTCAGCTGTAGGAAGTTTTGTGCCATCTCACTCTTATTGCCCTCAGGGCATTTCATGATATTGACAAGATTGGACTGGTCCTCAGGTTACAGAGGGAGATACAGCTGTGTATCATCAGCATAGAAGAGAAAGAAGATTCTGTATTATAAAATTGGCTGTGAGGAAGCATGTACAAAGAGAAAAAGAATGGGAACTAAGATGGAACCTTGTGGGACCCCACAGGAAAGATGTTCTATGCTGACAGAGACGCTTCTGTTTCTGAGGTAGGAAGTGAACCAGTGTAATGCAACACCTACTCAATACTGGCAATCTACTAATCTATCACGATCCATGGTACCGAACAGTGTACCCACAGTTGCTAGAGTCGAAAGAGAATAGCAGGTCATTATACAATTTCAACAAGGCTGACTCTCTGCTATGATAAGCCGTAAACCTGACTGAAGTCTTTCCAGGATATTGTTTTGGCATGTCTATTTAAAATAAAACTGAATGCTCTCCATACACAGCAATTTTCCAAGCACGGCTGGGAAATAAATCCCAGAACGCAGAGAGTCACATAAATTACATTTAAGAAATGCCAGAAATAGACATCTACTCCATCGATTTTGTGTTTTGAGCCTCCAACACTTATCTCCTTTGGCTGTCAATTGTTTGTAGTTTCATCCTTCAGAGAGTACAGAAGCTGTTGTTCAGCTTGAATAGATTTTGGCTGGAGTTTCACTTTAAAGCTTTCTCCTTAAGAGTAATTTCTGTTTTCAAATCATTACTGCAATCATCCGAGTGAGTTCCAGTGCTGTAGAAGCATAGCCAGTGCACTTGTGTCCCACAGCCTGACTGGCAATTGTGTAATACGTTTTTTGTTGCATTGCTTCATCTTGACAGACATTTATGTAATAATCAATAGCAGTCAGAGCTCTTGTATTGCATTGTGCTTTCCTGGTTTTGCTCCACCCTTCTTCTTGTCTTTCAAGATGTCAGGGAGAAGGAAAATTTGCTATTACATAAGACAGTAATATTGGCTAATGATTTCAGAAATGGTTACAAAATTGGTTACAAAATTAGTCATATCAGTGCAAAATGTTCTTTAGGAATATCATTGAGGAATTTAAGGCCTGCTTTGCTGACTAAGCGAAGATATCCTGATAGACAAATAAATGGCTCAAAATACATTTAAGCATGATGTATATCACAGGACGCACCTCCCATGCAAGCCTCATGAAGAGGCGAGAAGGTAAACAGGGGTGGATTTACAGTTGCTCCATAATCCAGCAGCAGCTTCACACACTCCAGGCTACCTGCAGCACAGGCATCACACAACGGAGTGCTGCCATCGATGTTACGAGCATCCACCTTCAAGTTAAAAAAAATATACCAATCAGTCAATTATGAAGAAAGGGATCAATTTCTCTTGTGAGGTATTTCTATTGTTGCAAATCATGGACACCATCTCACCTGCGCACCAGCATCCAGCAGCAGCCTGACACACTGGGTCTGTCCCTGTATACACGCCTCATGCAGGGGGGTGATGGAGTCGACCGCTACGATGTTAACTGCTGCGCCTCCCTCTATCAGCTGCTGCAGCTGCAGGGCCCTGCCCTGTGCAGCTGCCTCATGCACTGCTGACCGGTCTGTCCAGAATCCAAGACCATGAGCTGCAAATACGAGAAGCCAACAAGACTGAGCCCTTCTATTTATAACAGCAAAACGTTTTCCAGGTGTCTGGGTATTGACTTATCTATTGACTTATCTATTGATGACTAACAACTATGTTTAGTATGTCAGGGAAAACCAACCTCTTTTACAGGGAAACACAAAATCTACTGGAGACAGGGTCCAGACATGTGGTTTAAACGTTTGATTTCACATATTTATCAAGCCTTAATTTGCAGACAAACTTGAAATTCTTTTAATTAATGGATTAAAACACATATTATAATCTCTGTCAAGACAGTCACACATTCCCTATTGCCTGTTGGTTGGTAGGTTTTTAAACAGGATTACAAAAAACTACTAAACAGATTTCCACAAAACTTGAGGACTTCAGCATGGGCCAGAATATACCACATTAACTTTTATGTGGGCCCAGGTAAAGGGATGTATCCAAGATATTTGTTTCTGGAATAATGCATTGATCTTGAGGAAAGAAATCAGCCATATTTAGATTGTCTTTGAACTGCTGCCCTCCGGCAGAAGATACAGGACAATAAAATGCCGGACAAACAGGTTCAAGACCAGTTTTTACCCGAGAGCAATAGTATCGCTGATTGCAATTAAGGCATAAAAAGAATGAGTGCCTGAAGGTGCAATAATCTGGTGACTGTGCAATAATGGGTATGACATGGTGTATGTGAGGTTTATGCTTGGTATTAATGTTTTTTATTGATCTATTTTTATCCTAGTATTAATGTCTTTATGTTTTTATCTATAATTTGCACTAAGAAGGAGTTGCATCTCAATTTCATTGTACAATGTACAACGACAATAGAAATCTATCTGTCTATCTATCCATCTATTGCTGATATCTATCAGTGAGTTCAATTGAATAACGGTTCTAGCAGACTTAAATGTGTTTTATTTTCTTGTATTGAAGAAGGCATGATTGAATTAAAGCTCTCCTGACTGCCATTTTAGTTGAAATTGAAGTTTATCTGAAACTAATGTTATCAAGCACAAGTTGAGATGCAGCCATTTGTCTATCATACTATATTCAGTTGTTAGTCATGTGTTACACACATGTTCCACACTAGTGAAATAAAAAGTTCCTATAATGACACGTTCAAAAAATGTAAGCACTTAATAACCAGATTGAATCAAGTAAGAATTCATCATCAAAAAGTCACAGTAAGCTTTTCTTATAGTTCCACACAATACAAGAAACAAAAAGCACAAATCTAGGTCATGATCCTATTGAAAACCTTTAAGGTGGGGAGCTTGCCATGTTTTACAGACAATGGTGATCATGACCATCTACACTGACTGACACAGAGAGGGGCAGAGTGAAATCAGTCACCCAATCCATCACAATGGCTTACTGTAATGGACTGCAGGCAATTACACCTGCAGTTGATGTTTTTACAATACATCTATCTGTGAATGTGCCAAATTTGCTGTATCAGAGTAAAGCTCTTCATTTGGTGCACATTTACTGATTTCAAGGACTGCTGCAGTTGCACAACATGTAGTTCAGTGCCTGCTGGCCTCACTAACGAGCTTACAGCGGCTGTCATGCTCTGAAAAACCAACGTTAGCCACTTTAAGATAGCATGCTAAGCTAACATTGGCCTAGCTAGCTATACGTCCGAGACTGAAAGCTTGTCACTCTGAAATAAAAGCAGTATAAGCTAGTCATGGAAGCTGTCAACCTCATCCTGCGACTCGCTTAGCTATCTCATTTTTAAACTGTTGTCTCGGGTTACTCTTGGTCACCATTCTCTAAGCTACTTACCGATTTCTCCATACAAGGACGGTCTGGTCCGAGTGATCTCCATTTCATGTTACCGTTTTCTTCTGCGTAAAACACGTAGTAGGTTCAGCCGGACGTGTACTTCATTTTTTCATTTTGAAGCAAAGGAGTAAAGTCTGAAAAGACTGCATAGTACGACAAACAACGGTGGGCAGCAGGGTGCTGACCGCTCAGTGTTTGCAGCAGAGGTGCGAGCCAAATAAACAATGGCTTGGAATTCTGGGAAATGTAGGCGACTGACCTGCAAAATACCAGAGACGAAAAGGTTTTCCTTTATTTATTTCGTTACAAAAACGAACAGTAAATAAAACATTTGTATTAATATTGATAATTAACAATTTAGAAGAAATGAAACACGTGTATTCATTTAAACTGCTTGCTAATTACACACCCATTTCTTATTGGCTAATTTAGCTAGCATAACACTAGCTAACGTTAATCCATGATGTGTTGTATGGATGTGAATTTGCTGTGTTTCAACCATTGACATTTCAACAGCAGCATATTCTGCATTCATTATAATCTAGTCATGTCATAGGCACATTTTTATCATATCAGAAAAATACTGTACAACAGTGGTGGTCAATGGGAAGAGACAAACCTTTTGTTTTGTGCCATGAATTTCACGTATGATGTTTTCAATTTAAAGGTAATTTTCCAAGTCAAGAAAGTCCCAGTTTGTTGTAAAATAAATAAAATATCATCCAGTTACTACTACATCATCTCGCTCATGATGTGTCATCATCAACACCAACATGGCCGCTGACTCGGCACAGAAAAGGTACTGAAAAAGATGTAAATCACGATAAATCTGTCCATATTGACAACTTAAAGGAGTGTTGTCAGTTTTGTGAACAAGCTAATATACAAGACCAGATATACAATGTTTAAGTTACAGGTTTCGGTGACCGTTAATGAGAGAATGTCACTAACGCAACTGTATTTTTACAGTCTTACATTTCATTGGTTTCACGACAAACTACAACTTTCTCGAGGTCAGAAATGATCTATTAAACAGACAAACATCATGTATGCTGCTCATGGCACAATTCAAGCAGGATCAAAACATTATTTGTCTCTCTCCATTCACTACCATATATTATAATATCTATGGCGTGTTCATACAGAAAACGATGGAAATGTTTCATGTAGTGCAATAACATACAAAGTTAATGCAAAGATGCCAGGCAGCGTGCCTGATGCAAATGGTGCAACACAACGTTTGTAAGGCCTCAGTGTTAAGAGGGAATGCAAAATTGGTTCAGAGAAAGAAATTCCCACTGTGACCCCATGGGGGCTCTGTAGCATTTAGCAACTGATGCAATCAGCTAACATTTCCTGTTAACTTTTAGCTAGTTCCATCTATGATCTTTCACCTCTCTGTGTAGAGGGAAAGGTTTTTCCCAGATGAATCACATGTTGAAAAACACCCCATACAGTAGATCACAGAAGGGATTTCTTTTTCTTTTTTGATCAGTTATGTATACTTGCAAGTCATTATTACAAATAACAAAAATGTCAATTATAAAGGCTAACTATAGTCACATTTTTAGAATTAGAAAAGACGTAGGGTTGTATTTTGCCTTTCATATCATTAGCAACAGTTGGGGCTTTACAGTAATTACTGTGGCCAACTTGTACGGCTAACTGCAAGCTGCAGCTTAATATGTTTTGGTGTCCAGAATCCCCTGGAGTTCCGATCGTAAAAAACATAATCTTTGACATGTTCATGCAATTTTGTACAGTGTAAACTAGTCTGTGAAAGTTCACCTGGCCCTTATTGATGTAGTCTCTGTAAAAAAAAAAAAAAAAGCATCAGTGTTCAGGAAGCAGGTGTTTTTTGTGGTAATAGTATTGTGTATCTGCAGCAATTAATATTTCCTGTTGTTGTATCAGGTAATTCTATATGCTAAGCCACATGACAATGCTGCCTACATCTGATCGTGTCACATTATCTGACAACCAATAAAGCAGAGAGTTCAAAGGTTGGGTGCATTCTGGTCAAACACTGTAACAACAGTTGTTTAGAGTCTATCATAACTCACATGCAAGGACATTTCAAATAGTCAGTCAAACAAAAATCGTGTTTTTATGTAATTATGGACCCCCCTTTTTGGGCCACGTAGTGTTTGAAAATACTAAAACACTTGCTGTTTGTGAGATCCTTTAGGTTCTATCAACATATGAAATGAAAAGATTGATTTGCATGTCAATAAAACCGCAGTTTGTCCTGAAGATGGTAAAATATCATTAGTTTCTCGTGTAAAGCTGCTCAGTGAACTACATCGATATCAACGTGGCTATCACCTTGGCACAGAAAAGGTATTAAAAAAAGGTGAAAATTACAACAAGTCTGGCCATATTGACTGCTGTAGTTATGTGAATGCAGCATCAGTCAGTATAGTTGAGCTACCTATAGCATATGGGGCCACGTTATGCAACAATAACCATTAATACACACTGAGTGTAGGGAGGACATAGTTTTTTTTACAGCTTTATTGACAGGACAGCTTGAGAATGACAGGAAAGAGAGGGGGGATGACACGCAGCAAAGGGCCACAGGTTGAACTTGATCTCCAGGCTGCTGCAGCGAGGACACCTCCACACATCAACCAACTGAGCTACTGGGGCGCAACCACTGTTTTTTTTAAAACACATAAGCCAGCGCTTTATAATTAATAAATAGGACATTTAATGATGTATTTTATGCCGTTGTAACCACAAACCTAAACCCATAAACAAAATTAAACCATTGACTTCCAGAAAAGGGAGCCGGATGTGCAAAAATGCTACCTAAATACAGATTTAGGACTCATTAATGTAGCACTCTGTATCGGCTAAACTGTTGGTCGGGCTCTTTTCTAGACAATAACTCAAAGGCAGAATGGTCATCAATCCACAATCCATCAGAAATACTTGTTTATTCTTCACCTCAGAAAACAATAACAGCCAAAAACAGGATCTGGGCCCAAAGCTCAGTGCCGCTGCAATGTGGAGAGAGTTGGCAAAAACAATACAAATGTGCTAAAATTGAGCTGTTAACCAGATCCTAACTTCCTTTACACTAAACTACACTGCACTCCTGTGTATTGTAGAATCGGGCTATGACACACAGATTTTTTTTCTCTGTGGCAGTTAGCTTACATCTAGCAATCATTAATTTTTCACAGGCAGCAGGAAAACAGAGGACACACGCAGGAGAAGTGAACCGCAGGCGCAACGAGCCCCGCCGAGGCTTCTAGCTGCCTCACCACCACAGTTTGCTGTAGACTTCCAAGATGGATGCTCTCGCCTCGATAGGTTTCTGTTTCTTTTTCGCCGCGGACTACACATGTGGCTATAGTGCCTGCCTGAGGACTGACAGTCTGTCTTAAATAACCGGGTTTAATTACCGTGAGGCGATAAAAAACGGATTCAAGTGGATATTTTCGCCTCTACGCCGTTGGACGGTCGGATATTTGTTAACTTCCTGGTTGTCGCATGAATATGTTTGTCGAAACTGCGGCCAAATATCAAGTTACGCTTAAGGATTTCGCTGGATACAGGACACATTATACACTTTATAAATCCGTCGTGATGTTTAAAACGAGAGGCGACTGTTTTCAACGGAGGGCGATGGGAGAACGGCAGATTTCGTAAGAGTTCAGCAATGGAAAGTGGAAATGGTGGTGCATCGAGTAAAGGTGACGAGCTTTTTTCCTCCTCGTGTAACTTTCACTTTACGATAAACGACTGCTTATGGATTTTTTTCCTCCACCACCATTCTTGATGTATTGACCTTACTGGTGGTGTATGACTAGACGAAAAATGACGCGTGGAGTAGGTGTCGTCTTTCACAGTACAAACAGTCCCAGCTTGGGAAAAACTTTTCAGCCGAGTTGAAAGGAGCTGTAGTTTCGCCATATTGCCTGTATTTTTGTGTTCATGTTCGTATTTTTCTCTCTCCACTTCTAGGTGTGTTGGTACCCGTGTCCGCAGGTTCTGACGCCTTTCTAAACAACATTTTGGCTCCGCTGAAAAGTGCGTACTTGTATGAAGAGTCCAAACAGTCCTTCAGATACAAGTCCGCTTTCTTAATAAAGAATCCGGAACTGGAAGAAAAGGTCAGTCCAGATTATTATTCCCCATGTCCCAGCATTTAAATGTCGTTAAACATTAAGCCATGACAAATGGTTTCATTCTGATCAGTTCACGTTTAATCAATAGCTTTACCTGGTTTAATGTCTCAAACATATAAAAAAAATGTAAATTGCTTTTTTTTTTTTTTTACTATATATATCTTAAACTTCGTTTAGGAGAAGTAATGTATATATTTGATAATTTCTCTCAAAAACCCTAAAGCTAATGAATGCATGAAAACAGGAACTGTCCTTTAATGCTAAATCAAAATTTCACCTACTTCATACTACATTTCTCAGGTTTCAAACTGATTCCTTCCCTTTTTATGTGTCTGTCACGTCAGTATAACGCTTTCCGCGAGAAAAGAAAAGAAGAAGGATATTCAGAAGAGGATCTAAAGGAATCCTATGGGTTTTTGCTGTTTGACGATGTCAACAAGGTGAACATATGAAACACAGGCACACCTGAGAATGTACTATACTGTCCAAAATCCCAAGATCTTGCTGATATGTTTTTGTTATTGTTGTATTTAAAGGCTCATGCACTTGGAGAAACTGGTGTGCTCACTGGGAACAGCACATGCACAACTCTGGGAGATCCATCAAAGGGTAAATTATGATGGTCTATTATTTATTTTGACCGCCCCCCTCCCCCCCATGCTACTATGCCAAACAGTAGTGACATTTTAGTAGTTCCAGCTCAGCTATGAGTTAACTTGAGGTCAAATTTCTATGCAGAAAACA